>JAQIWU010002533.1:0-11935 GCA_034696445.1 Isotomiella minor
TATTAGGGTCCCGGCTACAAATAGAGCCCCGGCCACAAATAGAGGAAATACGGTACATAAAATCATGATTTCTTGCTTATGTTGGGTGAGTTACTGGGGTCATCATTTCATCAGTCATGTCTTGCAATGTCTTGTCTGCCTCAGCATCTTTTGACAACTCCCAACGTGGCTCCGCAGTTGGGACAAGTGTGGACGGCGTCCTTCGTGCAGTCCAGGCACAACGCACAGATGCTAATGAGGAAAAATGGAATTCATTAGTGTGAACAAACAAACGAATACTTAGTGGACTGAACTTTTCAGAGAGACTTACAAAACAAAAACGCAGAGAACCCACATCATCACGCCTGGTTGGTACCGGACCACGGTGTTGATTTGAGCGCCACATGCGGGACCTAAAGGGAGAGAAAAAGTAAAGGCATAAGCTATGTAAAGTGACATGTCATGTTAAGGACACTGTAGATTGTGAGGGACTTACATTTCATGCGGCAGGATTGAAAGCCTACGGGAGCATTCATCTTGTCTTAAAGGTTCTGTTGGGACGGAAGAAAACAGAAAAGCCACATAAGTAAGATCAGATTGGGATTAAGAAAGATCACTTTCACTTACTTTCGGGATTGGGAGTATTTTGGATTGTGTGTGCACCGGAGCAAAGTTTGTCAACGTCTGACGTACAAAATGAGACCGAAGCCTCCAGTTGCTGAAGGACAATTGTTGGTAGCCATGAAAAAAGAGCAAAACCACAGAAAGAAATGTGACTTTCTTTTGACGCTGCTGCTGCTGATGATAATGATGAACTTTCTCCAATACGTCCATCGTATTCAGTGTTTGTAGCGTAATGAAAGAAGAGCATTTTATTTAAGAATGTGAAAGCATGAAAGTAACAAGGAAGTCAAAATTCATTCAAAGTCGTTTAACGACGCCCAAATGACGACCGCAGCTTGGGCAACTGTGAACGGTGTCCTTGCACCCGTCCACACAGTAAGGGATCAGGCAGCAACCTAGCCAGCACCTAAAAGAATTAAGAGGGACAGTTTGAGAAGGTCTCATTGCGTTATGTAATGTGAGCAGTGTCTTACACAAAAAGACAGATGACGAAGGCTGCAAGGTGCGTCATATTCCCTGTCTCATACTGGACATTCGTGCTCACGTCCGCATGACAGTGGGGACACTCAATGCGACAAGGGTAGTGGGTCCTGGGGACGGCATAGCCCGTCACAACTGTCCCTATATAATATGACATTGTCGAATGGAATCTGGCCTATCTCACTGAAATACTTGCCGAATGTATAAAATAAATCCTTTATTACGAGCTATAATTGGTTGACCAGTGATGACCGTAGTGGTGGTCGTCGTATGGGGCGGAGGATGGAATCCAACGAAACCTTGTCCAGGGGCGGTGGCATCTGGATAGGCTGGGGGTGGTTCAAACTTCTGCTGAGGATATCCTGGGTTTGCCATGTTGTTGTGTTCCTATTTCTACACGGATAATATCGATTGAATGGAATAGAACAATGAGTCGTTAAATGAAAGAAATGACGTCTGTCAACTCTCTTATTTTTCTTCTACCATACACCACCCTACCCCACCGGATACAAGGCTATTATCTACTGGGTTTTCCAGTTATGCCCAAACCGTAATAAATATTATTTGTGCTAACATTAACAAATTATGAACTGCGGTGGTGGGGTGGTAAATGTTATCTCGCCCCATGAACCCATTCTCTGGGCCTGCGTCAGTGATAAGATAGTAGATAAGCTAATTCCACATAGATAAGATAACCCTTTTGTTACAACAAATAAAATAATAATCACTCATTTTGTTTGTCTTCAATGTAAAAGCTGCATTTATTTAAGCAGATGAGTAAAGCTATATTCCCTAATTGCTATATTGTTAATGTCTGAGATCATAAATTATTGACTTGTTCTTCTCCATCATGGTTAATGGCGTTATTATTGACATTACTAAAATTATTGCTACCATTGGAGGGATTGGGCCTGGGCGATGGTGGTGAGGTTGTCTCACTCTGCCCCAAATTGTGTAAGGAAGCCTCATCGTCACTCTTCCTCGGTTGGGGCGAAGGGGTGGCCATCCTTGGGTTTAAGATGTGCGAAGGGGTTTGTCTGAGACTGGCCAAGGGACCCACGAGGAGGCCTTATGGACAAATAAAGAAGGGTCATAATAGGCAGAAAATATAATGAAGTTGCATACCTTCGAGCTTTGGATACTTGTCCAAGTACTTGGCCACAATTTCCTTCCGACACACAAAAATGATGAAGATGGCAATGGCCTGGATGAGCGTGACAAAGTCAAAGATGATCCAGTAGAGGGGGATCCCGCTCTGGACATTTGGGTTGTAGGCCCAAGACACTATCTCCGCAATCCAGGACACACCCATCACAATGAAAAGGCGGGCAAAGACGTGCAAGGGTTGGAACTGGCCTGAGGACTTGTTTTGACTGAGCGATGCACTGTTCTTCGAGTACTCAATCATTTTGAACACGGTGAGGAGGTAGAAGAGGAGGTTGCAGCCGAGAAGGACCCCTATGGGGTAGTAGAGGTAGGGACCTTGGGCACGTTTGGAAATGTAGCAGTTGGTCTGACCGTAGTTCGGAAGGATGAGACTAGTGCAGTCCTTCCGATCGTTCTGGAGGCCGTAGGAGCGATCAAGGGCCCACCCAATGAGGACAATTAGGACGGGACAACCCCACCCTACGATCTGGTAGTTCAGGAGGCGGAGGAGGAAGCGTCCCTTTTTGTGCCGGATCATGAGACTTCTGTAAATGACATTCAAAGTTTTCAAACATTGAAAAAGCCATGAAACTATGTAAAGCCATACCTGAAATTCCACCAAATCTCAAAATTGATTACAAAAAGCCAGAAGAACGTGGCGAGGAAAAAGTAGTGCGACATCATACCCAACGCAATGCACTTTCCAGAGCCAAAGTACCCCTCTGAAGGGTCCCTCGCCGTCGTGTGAGACACTGCAAGGAGGACGATCATCCCAATCATGGCAAGGACTTCACAAAACACCGTCCACTCGTACACACTATGTCGATCCCAGATGAGGACGTACACGACCGCGATAAGGACCAGGATGATGGCGGAGGAGAAGAGGATGAGGGCGTACTCGGAGGGAATGGGCTTCTTCGGACCCCGCACTTGAAAGGAGTCCTTGCACACGAGGAGGGCCTTTACGTTGCCGTGATGGGACCTCAGCTCGTCAATGCAGTAGGAACCTCGAGGGAGGAGGACCCAAGAACCATTCTTGTGATTCACGACGACGGAACCGTTCACCAAGAGTCTAAATCGGCCGAGGCCCACTTCTCCTGGAATGTTCTTGGAAGGGATGGCGTTCCACTCGGATTTGTCACTGCATTTTGAAGGCAGTCCAATATCGTAGAGGATAACGCTGTCTTTCTCACTCTCCAGCTTGAGGACGCAGTCACCGTCGTCTGTCAATTCGTGAAAGTCTGGGCTCCAGTCCCCCCTGGACTGATTCCTTGGGACGCAGAGGCCATCGTGAATGTCCCAAACCTCGTCCAGGTCGCAGCATTTCCTAACACAAGGTTGACTCAAGGAACAGTTGGCTTGAGATTGTCGACACTTTGCAAGTCGAAAGGAGGGTGATTCTGATTCACCCAGGAATTGGGGTAGAATGCAAATCTGATCAAATCCCACAGCCGAAGTTCCGTTTTGTCCTAGTGACAAGTAAACCTTTCCATCCAAATTATTCAGCGATAGTGGAATGACGTCTTTGGAAGAAGTGGATGTCTTGTTAGAGTCTCCAATTAGGAAGGTCATCTTTCGTAAGAAAGGGTCATGGTTAGCGTCTTTGATTGAGGACTCGCAGCTTTCCGAAGGACTCAGAATCCTACACAAAAAATAAATGCCTGAGTTTGAATGCTAGAATTTGAAGGGACATTTGTATGTTCTCACCTTATCGGCCTGAGATGAACAAGTCGTGATGATGATGACAATGACGGTGGGATGAGTCTGTGAAAACTGTTGAGGAGGGCAGTGCTGTTTTCGCGTGACAGAGTTACACCATTGCAAATCCTCAGGGGTAGGTCCACGTCAAGACGAGGGTCAGAGGAAGCAAGGACAACACTTCCGACTAGAAGGAACTGTACGGAATTGACCAGTCCCATATTTTCTATGCTTTTCTACTCCTTCAGTCTCATCTCAAGAGATATTGCAACTCATCTTTTTCCACCCATATTTTCCTATACCTCGAGACCTTGGAGTGCAATATGGTTCCATTTTTTTGGCGTTATGTCATCTCTCTTTAAGACCGGCTTACTTTAACTTCACTTTAGTCCACAGCACCACAAGGCACACAAGTGCTTCCACGCGATAATCCTAAAAGGTAATTAAATTCGACACACTAACAAGCCAAGGCTTTTAGCCTGCTCCAAATGAATGAAGAACTTAAAATCACTGAACTGAAATGAAATCAGAACGTGAAATATGACGCACTCGATTACATTTTTGGCGACACTTTAAATACTACACTGCAGCTGCATTCGTGTGGATTGATTAATGAGGGAGTAATTAACATAATTTACAGTTTTTTCTGAGCGGGTTAAAAAAATGTATTCCAGATCCGACTCATAAATGCGTCACCGATAAAGAGGTCAGGATAGAGGATAGGCCAAAGATTTAATAAATGAGAAAGCCAAGTGAAATCCGAGCTTCCCGTTTGTTTTCCCAGGAAGGAATGCATGGAACGAGAAACCATTAACGAAATTGACAGAATTCTCACGCGAACTGACTGAACCTCCACCTTTGACTTGACGTGCCACGAATGAATAGGATAGATTGCAAGGGGCGGATATGAGATTCTCCGTAAGCGATTTTGGATTTACTTTTCATTTACACACGATGCTAACGTCAACATGCTCCAAATACCAAATACCTTTGATGTTTAATCGTGTGTCATTCCATTATGTCTATCCGTGGACGTTGATGTTTAAAAAAGAGTCTTGTTTATTTATATTTTCATATTAATGGTCCATTTATGAATATGAATATGAATATGCAACACTTGACAGACCATGACTTGGCTTATGGCTTGACTTACCTCGCTCACTACATTTTGCATTCACACGAAACCAAAGAAGAAATCGATGCATGCAAAGCTAAATCCTGAGAGCGATATAGCGTGTAGCCCAGACATTGTCCGCTTTCTCGTGTGTCATCATCATCCTCATATCCCGAGAGGACTAAATAGCGTCAGTCAATTCCAGTTTGACAATTAATTCAGGTGAATAATGATTACAAGTTTTATTCACGGAAACGTTTTTTGATCAAGTTTAGAATTGAATTGAAATGTCATGTGAGGAAATAAGTTTGGTTTTGAATTCTCATGCAGAGTTATTTTTCGTTTCCTTCAGAACAGACATGAAAGGTAAATGCGGAGCTTCGTCAGACAAATCACATCATATCAAAATATTGACATTGATAAAGTCATGATATAGGAAGGAAGCAACAACTTGAGTCAATTCCGTATGCATATTTCCCTACGCTAATTCTTATCGTACGTAAAAATGGGTTATTGACTGATAGCTAATGAATGATAGTGTAGAGTAGATAAACGATACATACGACTATGGGGGCAAAGTGCTTCATTTGGGGTCCTTTTGATTCAATGGGAAACTGGAAAGAATACTGCGTAAATTCTTTCCACATTTGACATTATTTTACGCATTTGCATGACCGAAAAAGAATGAGTCCTTTCATGTAATATTCAATTCAAATCAATAGTATGACATGTAAATCTTGGAGATGTAAATTGTAAACCAAGACAAGATTCGCAATATTTTGTTTCTTGAGGAAAAATGGATGGATGGATGGGTACTATAGATGTACACAATATGTTGTCCATCAACTTTCTGCGTCAAAGACACTTACTTAGTAAGTAGCAAGTAACAAGAAGAGTCTTGTCATCTCTTCTTTCAGGTTTAAGTTTAGAATCAGGTTCCAGTCGTTTTTGTAACATTTTTGAGTCAACATGTCGTCTCACATTTCCATTTTCTTAGGACTGCTACTGCTGCTCATTTGTAGTTATTTTAAAGTGTTCGGGGTACAAATTGACGTCAACTCACGACCACAATTTCAAGGTGAACACTCATTTTTTCTTCTTCTAAAACTGTTTTATTCAAGGTGTAAAAATAACTACAATGTTTTCAGGACAAAGTACATCTCTCAACGTCTCAGAATGCCTCGGAACTCTGCCCCCTCATCTGAACAACTCATTCGAGTCCGTGAATACGCACAACCACTGCGTCCACTTGTACAAGAGGGAATACTGTCGAGGTCCATACCTCGTCGTGAGTCCTGGGAGTCCAGCTCATGAGGAGCTCAAGTGGTACGGCTTCAACTATGGCGTCAAATCCATTGGACCCTGCTTCGACGCCTGTCACTCGGACAAGGTCGTCAGCGTCAACTCTTCGAGTGACGTGGTCACCACAGCAGTCTTCTACTCCCGATCCGACGAAACGATCCTCCAAGAAGTGAGGGTGGCTGCGAACGCCTGTGTCGACATGACCGAGGGGATGGCAACATGGCACACGGACAAATTCAGGGTGGGGTTGGACACGGACGCTTGTCTGGAGCTTCATGAGTTCGCCGACTGTTCGGGTCACACTCAGCAGTTGCATGTGGGGAGGGAAACGAGCCAGAGTCAAGTCACGTATTGGCCAAGTTCCCAGAAAGTGACATCAATTTCTTTCTGTGGGTACAAGTGTGAACTTACAGATGAAGACAGCCAAAATAAGAAGCTATTATTGGAACCAGAAGGAGTAGCCACGTTTTTCCTACGGGACAATTTTGAAGGTAAAAAGCTAGTTTTTAAACTAAATGGATGAGATTCCAAAGATTCATAATTTGCAGGGGACAAAACGACCCTGAACTTAACAGGATGCACGCCCCTTCCCACCTACGCCACGAACAAGACCATTCCTTGGAAATCCCTGATTCTCTACGGGTCTTGTGTGAACTTCTACAAAGATGTCAAGTGCGTCGGTTCCCCTACGGTGACTGTGGTAGGAGCGGCTGGACATTTGCATTCCATTGCAGAGGATGCCCTGGCCATTCAAACCTGTCCTTATGACGAACCTGCAATTCAGCACTTTTATTGCAGTGGAAGTGCTGGGGATTCCTCAGATCATAACAGCCTTGTGATAGTGGCGTTTCTCCTGCTAATTGGTGCCATGGGGGTGATGGTGGGCTATGGCATCCTTGTCAAGGTGAAACAGCAGAGGGGGTTCAATAATGGCAATAGTGATAAACAGACCAACAACAATGCTGGAGGAGGATTGGCACTCGTAGAGTACAACAGAGGCAGGGGACCCCCTACCGTCATCAGTAATGGAGGCGACCCTCGTCTTTTTCAAGTCGTTGTGCAAAAGGTGCAGGGGCTCCAGTACGACCCAAGAAGAGATGTACCTTTGGTAGATGAAGTAGATGACTAGGATATTCATAATGACTGATTAATTGTAAGTAGTATTAGATATTGCAAAAGTCTGTTTTTCAAAGTAAAGTTTTTAAGTAGTTATTCTTCAGCTAATTTCTGCGTCTTCATTTCTTGAGGTAAAAGTGTGGAGACAAGTGTCAGAAGCATCCTTTCGTAATTGTGGAGCAAGTGTCATGATTTAGACTTATCTCTTATCTGGAATCCAACTAAAAATGCATGTATTCACTCTCAATGACTAGAACCCTCAATTTATGAACTACTGCTAAAAACTTTTTAATCGTGGCTTTATAAATTCTAAATTGAGTAGTACATGTCCTCATCCTGCCTGAGCTTGTAGTAGTCCGAGCTCAGGAGGAGGTAGGGCCAGTAGAAAAAGTTAAAAAGGAGGAAGAGGATGGGCATAGCTCGAGGAGT
This sequence comes from Isotomiella minor, assembly GCA_034696445.1. Lineage (NCBI taxonomy): Eukaryota > Metazoa > Arthropoda > Collembola > Entomobryomorpha > Isotomidae > Isotomiella > Isotomiella minor. The sequence goes on from JAQIWU010002533.1 coordinate 7,889, forward strand.
GTACTTTTCAAACTTGCACGCGAGGAGGAAGTATTTTGAAGGCTTGTTAGGCTCAGGGTTATTAGGTGGTGGTGGTCCTGCTGGTTGCATCATCAAGGGCTTGGCCACGTCCACAACGACGTTGTTCCTTACGTCGAGCGTCTTCATCTCCACATCTTTAGCCTTCGACCTCTTCTTCTTTTTGGACTTAGGGTCTTTCATACTCCTCAGCTTGAGAACCGTCGTGTACTCGATGATGACGCTGAAGACGAAGACGACGCATGTCACCATCCAAAGGTCGAGAGCCTTGATGTAACTCACACTAGGTGTGTTCTGCCTCACTGCGGCGAACATGGCTGTAAGGGTCAAGAGCGTCGTGACGCAGATGGCCATCCTCCCCGGTGTACTCTCCGGAGGGACGAGGAAGGAGAGCCAGGACACGATGGTAAAGAGCGTGGAGGGGATGAAGGTTTGGATGATGTGGTAGCTGAGCTTCCGTCGGAGGAAGAGGGTGAACCGGATGGCTGAGTAGGAGTCCGACTTGGTGACCTGGAGGTAGTCGGGAGAAGTGGACACGGCCACGTCGAAATTGTGGAGCTCAACCGGGTAGGCCATCTTAGGCCCTATGTTGTCTTTCCAGGAGAGGAGGAGGTGTTTGGAGGAGTATGCGTAGGATTTGATGTCAAAGAGACACTCCTGCGTGTCTGCAGGGTACCAGAAGAAATTCATATGGCAGTTCATGTCGATGAGCATGCGGGCAGAGTACCTCAGGGATCCTATCACAAAAAGACACATGTAAGCGTCATAGAAGACAAGTTCCTGCATAAATACCGTCGGGATATATCCGTAGGGACGCTGCCTTCGTAATCAACGAAGGCTGTGACATTTTCTTCATGTGGTCAATGAAGACGTCGGGATGCCATATTTTAGTGACAATGGAAGGATTGAGAACCGTGTATTTCGTCCCCTGTTCTACGATCCCCGTCCAATTCGCGAGCCTCACATCCGTCCAATGGATCTTCATGTTCACCTCGAGGCTCAAGTCCCCCTGAAGCTCCTTGATGTCAAACACATTGAAGAGGGTCAGGGAGAGGTGGATGGGGATGGGGGTTCCGTTTACAAGGGGAGGGGGCTGATGAACAGAGTACCCATCGGGCAACTGAACGACGAAGGGTTTGGTGGAAGCATCGTCTTTGCTGAAGGTGTCCTCATCGTCGAAGCCACGAACAGCATTGTTGATGATGCTATTCGTCGTTGAACTGACACTTAAACTTTCTCTGGCTAAAAAGATGCACAAGAGAAGGAGTATGAGTAGGGGCATGTTGAGATTGTTTTCTTTCAACCGTTAAGAAACTTATTTCGTCTCATTTTGTTGTAGCCCACTACATTAATCTTCCACTACCACCGACTGAGTGGTTATCGATGAACTGACCACAAATATTTACTTATTTTTATAATACAAGTCAACTGGATGAGGGATGAGCAGGTTCATTCCAGACTAAAGTCAATAGAGATAAGACTCTTACTACTGGCTCAGTTTTATTCTTATCCATATTTTTTGCAGATCAGAAAAATTGTAATGAGACCAACTGAATCTGCTGGAAGTTGGGAACCTAATTATAATTATTATGGCCTAAGCTTGACTTGGCACCTTTAAACTATAAGCTAAACTTCAACCTCTCGTCAAATTTAATTTTTGCTTCCATTTCAGTCAAGAAACAGCGCTGATATGTAATAATTAGCCCGTCGCTTATGGTCTTTTCTTTGGTCTTCTTTTGCAATTAGCAATTGCCAAATAATGTGCGAACATGAATACGTAATTTGCCTTGAAGAATACAAAAGTGTATAGAAAGTGAGCAAAAACCAGTAAGACTATGGGAGGATTATTGTACAGCTTTTATTTAACAATAGGCTGTCGCTGTCCATGTGTATTTGCCCCCACCCCTTTCTGGTGTGTTACATTGACACATTTATGATATGATGGGTTCCAACCTACTTTTAGCCTGGAGGAATGTATGTATGTATGTGGATGTGGATTAATTGCTTGCAAAAAATTTTGCTAGCTTGCAAGATGTCTTTGCCTCATTCCATGTCATGTCACAGCGTATCATCATTTTATTTACTTGATGTCATTTACTGCCAACAACTTCAGTATTTTATTGTGTGTGTGGGATGGTGCTTTGTTAATTTCAATTTAAGAAGCCAAGCTTAAGAAAACCACACACTTTCATGACCTTGTAAACCGGCTTTAATTTAAAGTTTTATTTATTTTTTTGTCATTGCATTGGTCACTGTTCATTTGGTGAGGTATAAAAGGTAGTTTGGCATTAGTGCCAGTCTTTTTTAAACCCATTTATTCCAATGTCTATATGACTTTGTCCAAATGAATGACTGAATGGAGAACAAACAAATGGTGTGGACAATGGAGTATTGTATGATGGTGACAAATGTTTAAAAAAGGCAAGGTTTCAAAATGTTTAGAGTGAATTATATTGTCTGCAATAACATTTCACAAGATTCTATAAAAAGTTCAGATCAAGAAGTCTTCAGAAAAGATTGTCTCATATTCTCGAGATACCCCCTTGGGAGATGGAAGATGTAAAGAAAATAAAGTGAGACTGTCTCAACTTTCCAAAAGATACAGAAATCAAACAATTTGCTGAGCTAAGAAAGCTCCAAGAGATAAATTGTTCGAGCGAGCAGCCAGCATCAAGCATCGTGCCTCCTATCCATGTGTTATCTTTATCTTTGCAACAGGCAGAAAAGAGAAGAAAGATTCGTTTTCAAGTTTGAATTATTTTTTTTTAAAAACTGCATCTTTCACCAAAGTTCCTAATAAATTATTTTGATACACGTTGAGGTCATCTTTATCGGGGACATGATGGCGTCAGGGCGCAATGCTTCTTATAAACTCCTGTACAGGAAAATTAATATTTCTGCAGACACGATTTTCAAGCTTGAGGAAGTTGAAGTCTTTGCGGATTTCGACATCTTGGAGGAATTCTGTGGCCATCTCCCTTTCCTCCTGGGGGAGGGGGGAAAGAAAGTCATCACTGTGACGGAGGCCGTGGACTTGGAGTCTCTTAATCAATTCATTAAGGTAACTTAACTTACAAAATACCCCTTCTTTTTCAAGACATGTTTTTTTTTATTCAAAAGGCACTTTATCTTGGGACCTTGGACAATGACGTTTCGTTCAACACCCTCATCCAAGTACGAAAATTGGGTGCCCTTTTCAAATCCGATGATGTGATGGAACTGTGTGACGAGAAGGTTCAAGCAACTGAGGATAATTGTCACACCCTCCTTCAAGAATTGCCTACGGATTCTCCAGGGCACAAAGCTGCCTTGCTCTTCACCATCAGGTAAATGATATTAATTTCATATCATCAGAAACGTCCTCTAATATCAAGTGATCTTGTAAAAGGAACTTGAAGGCTTTGATCGACACCGGAAAGACTTTGATTTGGGGCTTGGGGGCATGGAAGGGTGTTCTGGAGTATTGTCGCACACATATTGGGAACATGCCTGTACCCACAGAAAAATTACATGAGAGCGTCAAAAGGTATAAATGACTCAGTAGCTTTGTATTTGTATTTTATGAATATCTGGTAATTCATGTCGTGATTGCTGTTCTTTTAGGTGGAGGGAGGCGGAAGGAAATGTCGAAAAGGACGAAGACTTTGTTGAGATGGTCAAACTCATGGACAAGTCCTTCCTCTATGACGTGGTCAGTCCAAATAATCTTTTGAACGACAAGCTCTTCAAAGAGGTGTCCACCCATCTTCATTACAGACGAGACAGGTAAACACATTTATGAGTATTTAACTCAGTCATTAACCTCATCTGAGTTTGATTGTTAGGCTGCAGACACCGAATAACCAGTCTTCTTCTTCCGCCAGAAATAATGGTACCTGTAGTCCTGGATCACAGCTGAGGTTTGGAGAACATGCTGAGGTCGCCGTTATACCTCGACGTCGGGGCTCGACCCGTCGTGTGGCAAATGGTCAACAGGGCACGTCTAACTCTGTTTTTGGCACTTTAACCAATGGAGATTTAGAACCTACA
>JAQIWU010002534.1:0-11933 GCA_034696445.1 Isotomiella minor
GCAATACTTCATTCTTGTAAAGTGTTAATAAAGTGTGCGTATAAGGGTTTTAAGCGATCCAAAGCGATGGACACCCGGAGGGATTGAAGAAAGAACGATGGCGATACCACACGAACCTGCCAAATGAAAGGGTTTCCATATCCTTACTGTCTTGTTGTAATTTTCTGATAAGATGTTATGGTGATTTAGGAGGACAAGATGTGAAAGTTGCGTAGCCCAGGAAATAAAATACTACCTACCTATATCCCTTCAATACGAATATGCCTCTAATAATTGCAGCACATACAGCTTAAAACGAACTGTCCTCATTAGTCTTACTTTATCATCATCAGGGTTCATGTGGACCCCAATCAAATGTAATATCAACCTTAGTTTTTCCTCCATATAGTTCTTCAATAGTATAACAACAATAAATGTCGTCTTCACGATTAATAGAAGATTACTGTCGTCCATCCTTGGCTACGCCCTAGATCCTAAAATACACTCACCCACACACCCCCACTTTCCCCACGACCATACGACGATGAGATAGGATGAGGTTAGGTGAGTTTCAGCCTTGTCCCTCGGCAGGAGGCCCTTTCTCATTTTCTTCTTCACATCCTCCATCTTGGAACAGAAGGAAAGGGTTGCCTCTCTTCTTCAGAATGATCAGGACAAGATAAAAAGAACAAGCAAGCTTCTACATAGCTTTTCTCAGCCAATGGGTTTTTCAGCCCATCGTCTGTACCTTCCTTATCTTGACTTCAATTAAACGAAAAAAGAAACGAAGACCTCATATTTCCGCAAATAAGAGCATTACAGCAATGGAAGAAATGAAATGATTGATGGGAAGGCCAGAGAGATTTTTTCATTCGATTTCGATATGATACAATAAGTCCACGTCGACGACACAATCCAGCTTAACTTCAACTTGGGGTCCTTTCAATTTTGCATCAATATCAGTTATCCAATCCAAGAAGGGACATGACAAGAAGTAACACAAGACAAGAAGAAGAAGAATGGAAAAAACCCTTGACAAAAATAAATATTTCTATTCTTTCTTCCCCACAATAATAGATAGTTCCCTCCTGCTACAATCACGGAGATGAAGAAAGATGGTTGACTTGACATCGTTTTTTTCTCGGTATGAAATGAAATGAAAGAAGGTCAACACTTATTTCATTTATTGGATTTTTTATTTATCATATTACCCACACAGACACACGCTTTCTTCTGTACCTTATACCATTTTTGGGTTCCAAGATCCGTAGAAGAATCCACGTACGACATACGTGTGTGTGTATCTTTTAGACTTTGTGAGATATTGTGTTTTTTATGGATGGTTGGTTGGATGGATTGGATGAGTCAACTTTTCCTCCAGAAAATGAAAAGGAGAAAGCTTATATACTTTCACTTTCTTGGAACTCGACGATGACAAGAATTTTAGTTCCATCCACGCCTTCCTGTTGCCTTCTCTCCTTCCCTTCTATGTAAGTACCGAGGGTATGACAATGTCACGGGTGAATAGATGGATGATGGTGTAAAAAAATAAAGTAAAAAGTCTCTTCTTTCCAACTCCAACTTCAGTCACTCAGGCTTCAGACTTCAGTGACTGACTGACTGACTGAGGATTTATTTTAGTCTTTCTTTCCTCTGCTCTGAAGAAATGCTTGACTGAATTTTCTCACGTTGCATGTTGAATCCACGTATTGTTTCACTTTTTTTGACTACTTTTGCTCACTTTCACTTTTACCGTCATTTACCGCTTGGCTTAACATAGCATAGTTCATCCGACTGACTACTGCAGACTGCATCCCTTGGGGGTGTTCGTAAAATTAACATTTCAAAATTCGGTGGTGGAACAATCAATGAAATGAGTTGGAAAATTCGCGTCTTATACAAATTTTTATGGAACGCTACATGATGAATTGCTTTCACCTTGTGAACGAAGTTACCTGAATTCACGAACAATTATAATTTATTTTTGTTTCTTCCCTTACAATCAATGGTAGAAGTAAGTTTCTTTATATCTTGCACACTTTTGTAATTTGATGTGAAACCAAGAAGTAGATAAAAATATACATGACTATTTTGCATTTTTCTGATGGTATTTCACGCAACTTAAATCAGTCTAAGTTGCAAAGAAATTGGGTGTAATGACAGTGACATATAGAAATTGTAGGAAAGAGCAATTAGTACACTAATTAATCCTACAATGCCAAATCTGTTGTGAGCCAGACATCGATTAGAACCAGCGGAGGTTGAACCTGTGCAAGAAATCCCCAGTCATTCAGAGATTTTGCATGACTTTTAGTAATTAAATAATTAACCCTTACCCGAGAGAAGTGGGCGATTATGTCCAGGAAGTGATGGTTGTGCATTAATGTTGGCTTCCACAACGCTAATTTTCTTAACCCGATAACTATTCCCAATGGTGGCAGTGCACTTTAGTTCCAACGCTCCATTCTTAAAGTGACGGGACTCGACTAGAAATTTCAGTCCGAGGATGGAAGTCTGCAACCCGTCCGGCTCATGAACCGGTGGGAACTCTCGCATTTCACTTATCTCCGCCTGGCAAACAACCAAACCAAACCAAACCAAGTGAAATAGAGTGAAAGTAGTTAGTTAATATTCATTTCCCTACCCCCGTTTAGGATTAGCTCTCAGCAATGAGTGTTATGTAGTCTAATCTCTATACCTCACCTCATGTGGATACATGGTCTTTTGGGTATGTGCAAAAGTGAAAGTGGTGCAAAAGAAAGCAAGTAGGCTATTGTTAATTTACGCACGAGGGATTTGGGATTTCATCATTCGAATCTCATTCCTCCTACCCTCATCTACATTACCCGGTATGTAGAACCATGTCATTAATTTACTTTACTTTACTACCCGTGCTGCTACCCCTTCCTACACCATGTGTGCACTCTGCACCAGCAACTTTCGTCTTTTTTTGTTCTAAAGTGATTCATTCAGTTAGTTCAATTAAGCAAACTTTCTCTTCCGACTTAAATTAAAACCTGGAGGATGCAGTTAAAAAAGAAATGAGATTTTTTTTCCTCTGAGGAAGGGAGAAAGAAAGCGGATAAGACGAATGAGTTAAAACTTCCTACTTGCTCACAATCTCAGCCTCAGTTTTCTATTTTTATACGTCTGGGTTCTTGCTGAGCTTTACTTGGCTTAACCAAACTGCTCTCTTTTCAACCGACCACTGATGAAATCGACAGGCCCAGTTTCAATTGCCCTGGCAGAGAAGGAGGAGGAAATTGCTCAAGAAAAATGAAATGAAGGAACGAAGGTTATATCATCATGAACTGAACTACCAAAATCGAATCATCGATGGTGATGATACTTTACGACAAAGGGAAGAAGAAAGGAGAATAAGTGGTTGATGATGTTGATGTTGACTCTGCCCCCAACCTAACTTACTTACTTTCTCTTCATTGATGTAAAACATGAGAGTGGCCGGTGGCAGACTGTGGAAGGATGTACAGTTTACTCCAACTTTGTCTCCAACACTGACCGCTGGATGGATGCCAGTAATTTCCGGGTCTCTTGACGGCGGTGCTGAAAGGAAACCAGAGGAAGTAACGTAATTTAAAAAATAGAGAGAGGACCTGAAGTGTGTATTGAATTGAGGACAAAGTGGGAGTGAAAGTGAAAGAGGTTTACTGTAGCTTAGAAGGTTAGAATAGAGTAGATCAGAGAGTATGTATGGTGGTGAAAGGGATACCAGAGGAAATCTCTTTCAATCCTCTCCTTTTCATTATGGGGAATAGATTCAAGGCAATGATAAAGCCTGGCTACTGGATCCTGAGAGTGATAATAAGTGGGCCTTTCCTCCACGGATGTATGCAATGCACTGGGTTCAATAGCGTGTTTTATGACGGACCATCAATGCCCTGTCACGGATGGATGGAGTGTCCTTCGTTGTTACATAATGCGTAATGAACTGCACCTGTTTCTTCTCAAGTATAAATACTTAAGTACTGGAAAAGGACGTCATCTTTTATGAACTGAGATCATTCTCTGACTTGAATCTTGAGTGTCACTCCTTAAGCGTGAATGATATACATGTGGAACAGGAAGGAGGAAGGGGAAATAGTTGAGGAGGAAAGAAATGATGACTTTCACTTTCACCTCTTACGTGATTCTTTGAGAGAGAGACAAGGAGTAGCAAGCAAACTTCACTTGACTTACCAATGACGACCATGTGTCCTTGCTGACTCAGGGTTCGAAATGACGGTCGGTCCGCTGATACTTCGCACCGATATGTGCCACTCGATTTAAGTGTTATGTTCCTCAATAAAACACGATTCAAACTTGACTGGGACACCTACATCATAAAAGAGAAAAGAAAAAGAGTCTTCGTTTCATAACTCTAAAACAGGTCAAACTTAAACTTATCATGATCGTTAGACCAAAGTAGCAATAATAAGCATGTGTGACGTTTATATGCATAGAAAAAGTCTAACAATTTCCTGACGGGGGCACTGTTGGAGACAGGTTATGTAAAGCCTGCTGGTTATGAATAATGCTTTCTCCACACAAAAGAACCCGACAACAATTTTTTTAACCGACCTAGTTTGGACTCTCCTCCGACGCGCTAAACATACTTAACTAAAGAAAGGTCATCTCATATCGCATATCATCACATCACAAAGGAAAAAGAGATGTAAAGGCCAAGTGGGAAAAGACGTCAAGCGACATACACAGAAGAAAGGAAAAAGTGAAGGACAAACTTCTCAAGAATGAATGGATTTTTATCCAACGGGACGAGAGGAAAGTGTCAAAGGGCGGAAATTGTTGGGAATGATATGAATGGCATGTCGGCGTGTGTGTGACCACATTTCACCATTTCACCATGCCATACGTACCACACCGGGGTTCTTTAAGCCGTTTTTCTTCTAAAAAACCATTCCATTCCAAGGGCACTCGAAAGAGTAAGACAATGTTGCACTGCGTGCGTCAACTTCAGGAGCAGGAGAAAAAAAACGTTTTCTGGATTGAAAGCAGGAAATGACCAAAGTGAAAGTGAATAGCAATGTCTCACTACCTCTGCTTTCACCATGCAATAAAATCAAGGAGCTAAGTTGTTTCAACCAGAAATCAGATTGTGTTCAAGCGAAGGCCGATTGTCCCATCGAGTCTCAAGGTCCAAAAAAGAAAAAAAGCTTTGGCATGTAGACAATGCAGTTTTTGTTTGTTTCCTCTCGATAACTTTGGTTCACGATGGCTAACTAAAGTGCAAAGTCCTTCAACAAAACAATATCAACTGATAATTGTTAGCTTATTCCTTTGTTAAAGGCTGACCAAAAGCACTTATTTTCTTCTTTAGAAAAACTCTCAGTAAACCATGAAATTCTTTGAATTACTTACGTTGACATAGACCCCTTCCGCAGGGAAAACCAGGATGGGTGGTTGGAGAGATGGAGAATAGCGAAAAAACTCATGTCCATCTTTGTACCATTTGAGCACCAACAAAGTGTCACTCTCCAAACTAAAGTCGCAAAAGAGATTGACCCACCCTTCCTTCACTCCGTACTGTGGAACTGTCACATTCTCCAACCTTAATCCGATCACTGCCACTGAAAAAAGGAGAGAAAGACAAACAAGAATTATTAGAATCGACACAACAAAGCAAACAAATGACCAATTGAATGTGTGTAACACCGTCTTAAAGAGAGAAGAATGACGGAGAATAACAAACAAACAAGGAGAAAGTAGATAATTCCACTTTCTTCTTAGACCCGTCTACTTCCTCTCTTTCAAATCACAAATAATCCCTCCTGGAATGGATGGATGGATGTGTCCAGTATTAGTCCGTCTCCGACGTCTGACATAAAGGATGTATTCTCGGGACTTAGCTTTCTCTCCTTTGGCCAAAATCTCAATCTCACCTCGTGCACCAGCTTCACCTCATTATTCGGTCTTTTCTCTCTCATGTCTCATGTGTCAAAGTAAAGTCAAAGGCCACCTGAACCTTTACTTGTAAACATCCTGACTTCATCATCATCTATTCTGTATTCCTCAACACGTTTGTTTGTACATGAATCAAAATGTATTTGGAGAGGAAATTTCAGAAAAAATATGTACTGCAATACTACCTTTTTATATCCTCCTATGCTGTGTGAGGAAATTTATGACTTGAGATCGTTTTGTTTAGGAAACGCAACAACATTTGATATTATTTATGTAGGCCATTTACTCCATGTTCTCTCCATCCTCTCATTTGGTAGCACAGTACATTCAAACATAAGCACAAATGTTTACTTTTTCCTTGTTGACAGAGAATGCCAACTTATTTCATCCATAATGTTCGTACGTTTGCAATCTCAACCCAAAAAACCCGCATATTCTTTCTTTCTTTCTTCGTCTGAATTCCACTTTATACTTTCTCCCTGTTGTGCCTTTTGCATTTCACAAAAGAAGCTCTTTTTCTTTTTTCCCTTTTCAGAACCATGGCTCTGTCTCTATAGTAATTCATAAGACTAATTTTCAAGTCCAGTCACTCCTTCGTCTTCCTTCATTTTACTTGACATGAATTTTAAACCGAAGTGGGAATTCCGTGAAACAATATACTCCCACAATTCAACTCAGCTCTCAACTCTCTCAACCCACATTCACGAATGGAAAATGGCAGCACGAACTGCACTTAAATCATGTTATGTTGTGTGTTATGCTAGCGTATGTGGATCCGCATTACACATTACATTCAGCCAAGTTTTGTTAGAGGAGTAAATCAGAAAATTCAACAGAGAAAAAAGGAGGAGGAAGCAGCAAAAGTGAAAGTGAAATGGCATGTTTTGGAGGGTGGTGTGGGTTTGTGTGTTATGTGTTTCCATCTCGCTGTCTTTCCTATTAGTGCTTTCAATGCACAAAACAACAATTTATCCTCTCTTTTTTTAAAGGTTTTAGCCAAAAACACTCTCCAACCCTTCAGACCATATAGTGTCAGTCCAGTCTCGAGTTTCGTTCGTCCAGTCCCTGGCGCTCCCAAAGGATGCTCATTCATTTTATTTTCATGACAGTGCTCTAATAACGGCCATTGTCAGATTTACTCCCCCTCTACTTTCACTTTCACTTTCATTCCAACATGCTCACTTGCGTATAAGTAACTGACACTGACGAGACGAGAAAAAGCCTTGGTGTGTACGTCACAATTGTATTTTGTTACTTCTTCTACACAGATAAATATAAAACATTGATTCACTTTCCCACAAACTTTCTCCGTGGCAGCAGATCAACCTTTCTGCGGCAAAATCGTACCCAACTGTCCAGCATTAGGATCTTTCCTAACAGACGGATCGGTGATCTAATCATTCATGTCGTCTCAGGCAGACGGGATTTCCCCGGTGGGATCGGGTGAAACATGTTTTAATTTAAAAACTGAAAAAGGTTCCAAGTTAGTCACATCCAAGCTAAAGCGATTATTTTATTTTATATTCCCACACCAACAATCTCTCATATCTGACAGAATATCATTCATCATAGTTGCATAAGGAAGGTCAAATTGTTTAGGGACAAACTGACATGAGCTTTCACCAGAATAAAATTTAATTTAACTTTCACTTTCACTCCGGCAATCTTTCCCCCTAACATTCGTAATTCAATCACATGAGGGCAGTACTTTTATGCGATTCCATATGAAAAGTACCTTGTTACAGTGAAAATTAGTCGCATATTCCTACCGTCACTTCGTAGGGATGAAAAATTATGGACATGTTGGTTACAGAAAGTTCCGTTATGCTGGTTGGTGCATTGAATGAAAACAATTTTTTTTCTTTTCATGTTTTCATACCGAATCCCGGAGTAGCCACTTCATGACTTGAAATTGAAATATGAAGGAGAGAAAGTAAGCGTACAATAATACGTGCGGGTTCTTCAGTTGAGAGCTCTTTCAAGTGTTGGAATAGGTCAAATGTGATATTTTATATTTTATCTTTTCTGGTTAAGCTAGTCTACCATGAAGAATGGATTGGGTGGTGAAAAGAGAAAGTGAAAGAGAGATTTTATGTTCTTTTTTTAGAGATGAAACGGGAAATCGAGGGGGAGGGTATTCTTCTATATAGCTTGGCTTCACGCTTTTATTTATATATGAACCTTTTGATGAAAAACCGCAACTTTTCAATCCAACAAACCCCTCATACAAAAAAGATTTATATCAAGGATGGGTTCAATCTGCACCACATTCACTTGCAGGACTGCCTGAGATAAATAGTCCCGCATCCTCATTATTCCACGCCAATTTGTAAAACTGTACTTTCTACGCCTGCTACTTGTCATAGATTAGAACTGCAAAGTTATTCAGTTAGTATTTTTTTGTCCAAAAAGTTGTACCTCCTGAACTATTCTTCAAACAACACAGCTACGAGATTTACTTTACTACGTATTTACAAAAAGTTGATGTACAGATTTAGTGCAACAGACACCGGACGCAGTCACGAGATCTTCCATGTTTCAGTGGGACAAACTTATTTGCACGAAATGGTTTGACGACGAAGTATTGCAACATGCATTTTGTCTTTGCTATTTTGTGTCTGTCTCAAGGATCGTTTTGCAAAGGCTGAGTGGACTAATACTGCAATTCAACCCAAGTATTTCCTTTTATTCCGCTCGTCAAACCAAAGCTTGAGTACTAAAGTAATAGAAACGAACCAGTTGTTGGTGTTAAACCAAAAAGGTCAACATAAATACCAGTGGCATAGTGGCATCACCAACAACAATAACAGCAAAAGTAAAAGCAGAAACAACTTAGGGATAAGGATATGTGTGTGTGTACTTTCGTACGTATGGGACCATTTGCAATAAATTGCAAAACATTTGGTCCTAAAAGTATCTAAAGTATAAAAGTAAAAGGGGGCAACCTTTGTCACGAACCATTTGCCTTTCTCTTTTTGCTTTCTCTTCGTCCATTCTATTTTACAAGCACGTACGGAGGAACGTATGCTCTGCCTGCCATTTCGTTTCTCCATCTACAAATTTCCCCCGGCAGACAAAACTAGAGAGAGAGACATGGCAAATATAAATATAAACAAGTTGTAGGGCAGTTGAGTGTGTAGCAAAAATACAAACAATGTTACTTAAGTCAAGTATGTCAGGGTTCATGGTATGCCTGTACTTTAAGATTAGAATATATTTGCTATGGTTATCTTTATTTAGCGGCATAAATGAAGGCGAGATTAAGATCTGTTTGTTTGTTGCATTTGTTGCCTTTCTCCTTGCGACTTTCTCTTCGAGGAATGGTGGCATTTATTTAGGGACAAGTAAGAAGCCCCATAAGCTTCTTTTTCCTCGCATAAGTCAGTGGTCCATTACCATCAACCATTACAAGGAAAAAAATCAAATGACCAGCAGAAATTTCCTTCCTCGCTCAAGGATGAATAAAGAAAAGATCAAAGAAAGTCAAGTCAATGACGCGTTTGGTAATTTTTTTACGATGAGACGGATAAATAGCTAGCAAGATGAGACGAGTCAACCGGCAAAAAAATCTCGCAACAGAAATATAATCTTAGGTCGATTCACCTCGAACTCCCTTCGCTTTGTTAACCTCGACCCCTAAGGATTTTCGAGGCAAAGTTTCATCAATCATGTGTCCAGTTTATTTATCCCAAACCCGATGTAATGCGAAGTGATATGATAACCATAAATACGGAACCTGGGGGAAGGGAAAGGGACGGGATGTTTTTCATTTCAATGAGATTTACCGAATATGATTCAGTGTGACATGAATGGTTCTACTGGGACAGAGTGAAAGTTGAAAGTTATTTATACCCACCTTCTGAAGGGTATTGATAGCAGCAGGCAGCCTAGACTAGCTTTACTGCACACTGGGGTAAAGTGAACTTACATCAAGTGTTTGGACTCCACAGCAGCCGAGAAGGCAATAAACCTACATCGCTTTTGACTACTGTATCCCAAAACGAAAGTGAAAAATTATATTAAAGCAGAGCAGTGAGTTCAATATTATGCATTGACATCCATATTCATTCTTCATTTTATGAACTTGCTGCTCAAAAACGATCTGACTTTAGTCCTTTCACTTTTAATCCGAAATTCCGTCCTGTCATAAAAGAAAGTTATGACTATGACTCCTCAATTCCATCCGAATTGTCCAGCCCGAGGAAATATATTATATTCTTAACAGACATAGAATCTTGTTAAAGTGTTCCAATGGGTTTTCTATACTACTTTCCCCTCACTGTTCTGGTAACCAAGGAATATTCTTTGATAAATTTTCTGGAGTTGCAACTAGTGGAATTACGTCAATGTGTTTTGTCTTTTATCTGAGTACTAAAAGAAAATAAAAATGTTGAGCCTGCATATGAATATGATTCCAATCTAGTCGTCGTCGTCATGGACACTTGTCCAGACTTTCTCCTTTACAACTATGGTTCACACTGTTTGCATTTAGGCCCTCCAAGGCACCTAACATTTATTGATTTTTCCATAAAGTAGGTATAAAAGTCACATTTGGATTCTTTATTATTACACTCTCTTCTTTTTTTGAAGATTATTGAGACGAATGAACCAGTCAAGTGTGAAATACGTACTTCACTTGACTCGACTACTTACTTGGAAGTCTATCTTCATCTGCCACCCTCCATTCAAGTCTCTAGTCTAACTATTATGGGAAAAGTTAGAAAAAAGGAAACGTATAAGTAACCAAACACCGAAAACCAATCCATTCCATGGCGTGGGATAACATCATGATTGTTATAACAGCAATTATCCGCACCTCTGCTTCCATATAAAAAAAGAGTGGAAGTGGAAGCTGTAAAAACTACTTTCCCAACACACTTTTCTCATTTCAGAAATGAAACATAAAAAGAAGGAAAACAGGTTGTAAAAAAATGCTTACCGAAATTGATTATGACGGTAGTGAGTGCGAGGCGATTCATTGTTCTCTCAGAGAATTAATTGAGTTATATCCTTCGTTCCTTCCTTCCCTCTGGGTAATAATGTTTCCTTCCTCCTTCCTTTCACACGTTCATAAAAAACGGAAATTCCCTTCGAGTAAATAAAACTCTGTCGCCGTGGTGAAAGTTTTATGAACCGCGGTGTTAATATGATCTTTCACACGGGAGTGTGTAAAAGAATGTCTTCCTTTAATCAATATGATGATGGAACGATGATTCTTCTTCTCAAATTTGTCATCTTCTTCTTTAGTCCAGTCATAGTTAGTTAATTACGACACTTTCACTGTCTATGTTATCACCTAGCATTGACAGCTTCAAGTTTGTTTGTCTTTTGTCTCTGTTTGCTTTAAGTTTGGAAGTAGCACTTTATTTCACTAGGTTCAGACGCAAGGCGATGAGGGTGTTGCATAATAATTTGGTTGGAGGGTCTGATAACTACTGTAGAACTTTCTCCAAGTGTAGTATGTATAACGATTCAAACAAATTTTAACGTCTTTTGAGAAGAAAAGTTTGGTTGCTTTTCTTTATTGTAATGACTACGTCGATGTATTGTTTGGCAGAGTTTGTCTATGATTATTATAAGATACAGGCTCTAATCAATCACTGCCACCAAATGGAAATGTATTAGTTAAACGCAAATGCCAATACACTTTATACTTTCACGTTCTTGTTTGTTATCATCCATGTAGCTAGTTACAAAGTAGAGTAATTAATTTGACAGGAGGAAGAGAAAGTGGAAAAGAAGAAGTTGTTTGTTCTTGTGGTTTGTGTCGTAACTTCTCCTTGCACTAGATTGAGATGTCAATTAATTGCCTGGAGATATATTTTCTTTCTTCTACGTTAATTGTTTTGTGTCTTATCTTGCACAACTCCTTGGACATTGGATGTTGCAATGCAGGAGATGATCTGAAACGAAATGCAGAAATAACATGAGCAAATGCCATAGAATTTCTTCCACCTTAACAATTATTCTTTCCCTCAAATTATAATTAATTCATTCAACCAATCACAAGGTGGAGAAAGGTAAATACATCGAAA
>JAQIWU010002535.1:0-11933 GCA_034696445.1 Isotomiella minor
GCATTTAATCCTTTTAACACCTTCGAACAGTGTGACACTTGTTCCTCCTTTGTGTAACCCGTATCCATTGACCCATTAAATGGCTTATAAGAACGCCGCATGACCTATTCGATTCGGCGTCATCCATACAACTTTTCTCCCTGCTTACAATGGAGTCGCTTTGAATGTGTCAAAAATGCAGATTTCGTGTCCGAGTTCCGTGTCTAGCTGCCTGGCAACGGTGCTATAGACGTTGTGAAGGTCGTGAAAAGGGGAAATAAAGTCCACGTTGATTTTGTTGTTGCATTCGGAGAAACCCAACTGCTGAGGAATGAGGGCTGCTGGAAGAGTTGCCCTTCGGCTGCTGATTGTCGCCGTGCTGTCATTTGTCCTCTACTCCTCCATTCAAAGTTTGAGAAGACTGCCGCCTCATCCGAATGAGCAAGCAGGGATCTTTCCAGGTTTCAGAGGACTTCCACCTCCTCCAACGGGGCAAGGGTCCATTCCAGATTTGAGAGGACTTCCGCCTCCGAAGGAGCAAGTGTCCACGTATATTGAGGAACTGCAAGGTAAGGATCAATCAAATCACCTGTGGCGTTGGGACAAATCCATGTCTAAACTTTTATGACTTTGCAGATGCTTCGGACAAGTTGGTGGTGGACTACCTTTTGAAGAAACATCTTTTCCCTCCCTCCACCCTCCCGTACAACCTGTCCTCCTCTGACCCAAACGAATTGAAAGCGTCACCCCTCGGAGGCTATGTGACAGTCTTCGGAAAAGCTGTGGACCCAGAGGTATGAGTATCCCAGGGGTAGAAACACTAAGAGTAAATCAAAATTTTTTGCTTTCAGGTCAAAGGCTTCTTCGTCGAAGCGGGCGCCAATAACGTGGAGTTTCTCTCAAACACGCTTCAGCTCGAGACCAAAGGCTGGGAAGGACTCCTGGTCGAAGGCTCTCCGGGACACTTTCAGGATTTGAAACTCAAACACAGGAAGGCTTGGATCGCTGACGTTTGTCTTGCCGGCAAGGTCAAGAAGGTAAGGTATTCCCTCCCAATGACATCAAGCTCTTCAAGTCAATCAATTATTGTTTTTTTTTGCAGATGACATTTGCCAAAAACAAAAGGAACGACAATGAAGGAGCGATGGGGAAACCATTCGACAAAGAGATCCCTGCTGAATTGAGGGCCGAAGAAGTAGAGACGGAATGTTTCCCCCTCGGCCTCATACTCAAAGCTCTGAATCGCACTCGCATCGACTTTTTCAGCTTGGACGTTGATGGCTTTGAGTATGAGGTCCTGAAGGACTTTCCATTCGACGAAATCGACGTTCGGACGATGGTGGTGGAATATGCGCACAGTCCAGGGGGACATCAGGCCTTGGCTGACCTCTTGATTCCCAAAGGATTCGACATGATTTTCCAGAAGTGGTCAGACTCCTACTTTGTCAAGAAGGAACGAGGCCAAAAAAGCGGATAGTGTAATGATGATGTACCTCAAAATGATGATGATATGTCATACGATGTAGATTTAAAACATGTATCATTTTATGTACTTGGTTATGTACATAAAATACTTTTTATTTGGACCGTCTTTGGTCTAATTAGAAACTAGAGCAAGTTTACTTACAATGCAGCCATAAAAATCTGCCGTGGTTTGTTTGTTCCACTTCCATTTAATGGGCTCCCATGTAATTTTAATCATGGAAGCTCCAGACAGAGACATCCTCACCTAAGGAAGGAAGGAGCTAAAGCTAAGTTGAATTTATCCTTTCCTTCCTTCGTGTGAGGGGAAAGAAAGGAGCTCCCAAAGCTACCTAGGAATTCATGAAAAGATAAAAATTTCATCCAAAAATCGTTTCAATCTCAAGTCGTCGACACGTGCAATGGAGAAAGTGGCTCTTCTCTAATCTTCGCGACATGTATTTTGGTTGGACATCCATAAGAATTCCGAATCATTCTATTCTTGAGATGTGAGAAGAAGAAGATTGAAGGGCGTGTTTAGCATACTCAACACACACACATGTTCCCAGAAACCCAAAAAAAGCTGGTAAACAAACACTTTTTCTAACAAACAAATTGAAAAATGTACGTTTCATTACCTTATGTAAACTTTACCTTATGTAAAAGCTCATCAAACCAGACAAAAAAATTAAATTTTATGGTAAATAATAAATAAACAAAAAAGTTACGAAACGGCCTCGGTTTTTTTGTTGGAAAGTAAACATTATACGCACATTTAAACTTCCTGGGGGCACAAGGGCGGAAGATGGATGGACACATGTCAACGTTCTCAAAAGTCTGTCTTTCAAGAAAGAAAGTAGGATACATAGAATGTGTGCCCCATATTTCAGGGCCTTCTTTAATTTCGTTTTTTTCGGAGAAAGCACAACAAGAAATGGTGATCCCTATACAGAATGGACGTGTTGAATTGAGAGGAGTTACGCAAATCCTCCGTCTGTCCTCATTTAGGTCAATAACAAACACACGCAGAGACTTAATAAAAGAAGCCAAAAAAGTCAAGTCACTCTTGCCTTCAAAGAGAGAGAGAGAGAGAGAGAGAGTGGCATTTCCTCATCGAAAAATGAAAGGAGTAAAGTAAAGCAAAGTAGAGACTTTTTACTTTCTCTCGAGAGAGGAGAAAGCAGAAGGAAATATATGAATCAAATGAATGAATGAATGGCGACGGTTTACACAGTTTACTTTAAGCGGATTTCGTTATATCTATTTGTCCTTTTTTCATGGTGAAAGTTGTTTGTACAGTTAAGTTTTTTTAAAGGCTTTCTCCTGCTTATATAACGCTCATTTTTTTGAGAACATTAAAAGCCTTACTTTAAGTTGGAATGAAAATCGTTATATTGGCTTATTCCAGAGAAATCTAAAATTACAAATCCCTTTTTGAATGTCCTTAGCAATTTTAATTTAATTCTAGAAGGACAATGCTTTTCTTTTGTCGGAATATCAACCTCGATGTTGAATTTAATTTGTGACCAAAGTGAAAGCTCTGTTGTCTGACTGACAAGTGTCAAAATGGAAATGGCCCTGCTTTACATTCATTCATGTAATGTCCCTCAGCAGGGAAACCTGAGGCCTACAGCGAAGGGCAAACGTATAGATCCTCCAGTATCATCTCTGATACCAAGAAAGTGAAAGCAGGTTCACAACAACAGAAGATCGAACTTTCAAAAATATTAATTCGCCTTTTTAGTTGTAGGGACGCCTAAACTATTTGTTAAACAACAGCTAAAAATAGCATTGTAACACAACTAAAAGCCAAGTCTAGAAGTACCTAAAGTAAGTGTTTTGGCCGTGACCAGAATCTGTATAGAGACCAAAACAAATTGAGCCTGACAAGGACATGCTGTTGTTTTTTTTCTGGACATTTTCTGCCTACTTCACTTTACCAAAACAAGAGACTCTTCCAACTTTCTCTGTGAACAGTTTGTTTTCTTATAATAATAATCATCATTCGGGAGGGAGGGAGAGAGAAAGTCTTTACGGTCTAAAATCTTGTTATTATTATTATTGGCTATGTTACATGTATGTGTGTCTTCTCACATTACACATTTCCCTTTTTCTTTGATTTCTTATACTCCATACTCTTTCTTGGCCCAGGCTTTGTATCTCTTCACTCTAATGGCTTAGAGGGAAGAAGGAGGTAAAGAGAGAGAGGAAATAGGAAATGTGAACAGAAAAGAAGCCAAAAAATGGCATGATGTCTCTTCTTTCCTCTGACACAATTTAACAAAAGAAAGCTAAATCCATAACTTTTAGTGTGTATGCATTTGAAATGAAACCAAAAGTGGCAACTAAAGATGTTTTCTTTCTTTCTTTCTTTAAAAGTGTTGGGAAAAGAGAATGAATAGAACCACAAACGTGACTTTATATGCATAAAGGAAATAGCAGCTTTTTCTTTGAATGTTGAATGCAGAATGTGCTCGGATCATTAATCGTTATTATTTTTGCAGTAACACTCACATCACATTTTGGAGAAAGCATATGTGATTTTGCTCATCTTAAATATTTCCATACTGACAATGACACTTTTTTATGTGACAAGTGCAGATTACTTTGTGCAAGATAAAAATTAAGGTTCTAACACTAATTTTAGTGACGAATGAGTATCGGTTTTTTTGGCAATGGTCATTCTGAGACGTATATCACCCGAGGAAAATTAAAAACGGCGGCTTTTCTCATTCAAATTAACATTGCGCGAGATAGCATGGGGCAAGATTGGACAAAATCCAGCAGCATTTTAAATTTTCAACGGGTCATGTCTCGTCTTTTGCTTAGCACCGCCGAAAAGGCCGATTCCAATTTGTCGTTATAATTAGTGTTTTAGAACCTTAATTTGGTTGCTTCACCAAGACTTTTATTTTCCCCTAAAAAAGCTTCCATTGTAAGTTAACTGACAGAGTGGGTCAATGGCGTGATCACTTGGTCATGTAGTATGTACATGTATGAATGGTAATGGAGGAAGTGAAAGTATCTTCTGAGGGAAAAAAGTGGAGCGGAATGTTTTTGGATAGAGAGAGAGAGTAAACTAAACTAAAAAAGTTACCATTTTTATTATTACAACAACACCACTTTCTCTCTGGCAACAGACTTGATACGTTATGTTTCGTTACGTTATTCCTCCCGACATTTCCTCATTTCCTCTCTCTCTCTCTCTCTCTAGGGTTGAGTAAGATGCGGCGGATGCGACAAGATCAAAAAACAACGGCATAACACATAACACATAAAATAAACTCGCAAAAACATGTTTCCTTTCATCCCGTTTAGGATCTCACTTCTTGGGAGACTTCTTCTTTCCCTTTGGTGCGCGAGAAGCATGTTGATTGAAGAAAGTATAAGAGAAAGTAGGAAATAAACTTTTGGTGGTGGACGCAAATATATGAAATATTAATGTAAATTATGCCTCACAACAGAGAAAAGAGATTTCACATGCAATCCCAATCCTACTTGCGAAATTTTAATCAACCCTCGAAATCTCCCCTCTCTTCTCTTCTCTTTGCAAGTTTTGAATTCAGCATAATTTATGAGTCTCATTTCATACATTGCCTTTCATTTCATTTCATTTGACCATTATTACGTAATATTATGACTTTGATCAATTTACTCAAATTATCCGCAGGTGGCTGAAACAGAAAGAGAAAGCGTGTCACACACACGAGAGATGCAATAAAACCTTGAAGGATGGATTAGACGGTATGAAAATATTGGTCCCACAAGAGAGAGAAAGTGAAAACATTTCATGTGTGTGTGTGTGTGAGTTTACATAGGAGAAAGTTGAGAGAGAGGCCACATTTATGAAGGTTTCCCAGGCACGCGACGGTCTGAAACTGAATCTGCAGGCACGAAATTTTCCCATTGAATGACATGCATTCAATGATTCAATGCACAGAGAAGTATTTGGTTTCATTAGCAGAGAGAGAAAGGCATTCAACTTTAATCCTGCCGTGTGTTGGTTAATCATGAAAGAGAAAGTGTAGACCAGTGTTCCGAAACAACGAAAAAAGCATGAATATTCGATGGTTGATTGCTTGTTTATGCTTGATTCAAGCAAACAAGCAAAACAGTCAAGCAACGAAACCTCCCGCTTTCTTTTTAAGGAACCCTGGTTGCAGCATTAATACCGAATGCCGGCGTTAAACTTGACCATCTGTAAAATGAGGAAATAAATTATAATAATAAAATGCAAATGAGTCAAAGTGGAGAGTCATAATGGTTGTGGTTATTGCATTTTATGACCCTACACGTTCGTTCTCTGTACCCTGGGTCACTTTCTCCTTAACTTAACTCATTTCCCTTTCTCCAAATCCATAAGAGAGTAACAGAGAGACTCAGTCAGTAGTTTTCCACCACTTTAGCTTCTAACTAATGGCCCCGATTTCCTCACTCACTCTCTATGCTTTCACTTTCTAAAGTAGGTAAAGTGCCTAAGAAAATGGCTAAGCCATGCAAGAAAATGATTGCAATGCAAGGCTACAACATGAAGAAATGAATGTGCTGTGAAATGAAGAGCTCACAAAGTGGATATATGAAAGTGAAAGTATGGCTAACTTACATTACATTTGAATACAAGTGGAAGATTAGAGAGGAGAAAGTCATCTTAGGCCTGCCTTATGGAGTTTCTCTCTTCCAGCCATTACATTAACTATTGTGTGTGAGATGAGAGGGAATTCATGGTTATTGAGATGTGGAGAGAAAGTACCTAAGTGTCCACATACATATACAGAGAATGAGAGTAGATGAGCATTATTTAATAAAGAAAGAAAGGGAGGGGGCGACACGCAGTGCAAGCAGTAAAATAAAATTATGGTGCTTTGTTACGGAACGTTTTGTCCTTGAGAGCAACTGCATAGGGTTTTGTTTTTTTCAGGTTTCTTTTGTGTATAGTCTTTCTAACATTTGAACGTTAGGAATGTACAACTTTCATCTTGTCCTGCAACATATGGTGAACATATGAGGAGAAATCTGCCAATGAAAGTTTAAAATCACGGGTTTCCTGATGCTTTAGATGACATGGGGTAAGGTGGGACAAAACCGCGATGTTTCGTTGAAATCAGCTGGTGAAATTTGCGATTCGCGGGGTTTTGGATTAAAATTAACAATGCGTTAGGTCGTATGGGGTAAGGTAAGACCAAAACCGCGCAGTTTAGGACTTGCAATATGTAATTGATAGCATTAACATCTCAAATATTTCTGGTTCCACCTGACTTTCTCCGCTAGATCAAACTAAATGTCCTTACATAAGATAGGAAGAAGATAAAACCTTTAATCACAACCTTTACTCATCCAGTAAACTGATATATTATCCAAATAACAACACAAACAACAGAGAGACAAGTCCTTAAGCACATCCATCCAACCTTTATTATTGGAGAACACTTTCACTTGGATAAATAGCCCTTCCTTTGAAGAGGAAATAGAGGATATTATGAATATAAATGCAACACATTCAACATGAGGAGAGTGGCCCAATATTTCACTCTTAAATATATTTGTAAAGATGAGCATCCACTTTTCATACCCAAAATACTCTCGACTTTCACTTTCAGTCTGAAGTGAAAGTCAACAACCTTCCTATGCGACAACGTCGAGTCGAGTCCGTAGTGAAAGTTTTGTTGAGAGTGAAAGTTGAGATACAGATGAGATAGCAACATACCTTCGCTACTTTCCCTTTCACGAGAGAAAGTACGTAGACTAAAGTTGAGTAGGAAAATGAGACGTGATATGTTACAATTTTATTTCATGTCGTCGTCGTCGTCCCTTCAGTCACACAGGGTTCCACTCCTACATGATTTTGCCTTCTAGACCAGAAGAGGTACCATCTGGGACGCCACCATCGCATCGTATCATATGACAAAACGCAGCAGATCAGAGAAAGCCTTTCTCTCTTTTGGGAATAAATAGCAGGTAGACGGCAGATTCAGTAAAAAAAAACTTCTGACTGTTATCCATCGTTGTCTTGTGTGTCCTCCCTCGTAGAGGGAAGGTACCTAAATTCATGACTTTCACTCACATTTATCATGATCACCCATATGACGATGGGACGGGTGTTTTTCCTTGCCGTATATTTCGTTCTTGTTTGACGGCTGAAAACATTTTTTCATATTTCAAAATTTTATAGTTTTCTCTTTTCTAATGAAGGCTTTCCAATCAAATTATAGTTCTTCATCTAATTAGCGACAAATTAGTGTCGGCGTTTTTGGTGATGGTAAACCAATGACGACCCATTGAAATTTAAAATGCTCTGGATTTTATCCAATCTTGCCCCATGCTATCTCACGCAATGTTCATTTGACTAAGAAAAGTCGACATTTTTAACTGTCCTCGGGCGATTATTCGTCTCAAAATGACCATCGCCAAAAATGTCTCCACTCCTTTGTCACTTAAAGTAGTGTTAGAACCTTAATTTGTATCCAACAAATCTCCATTCGCCACATGAAAAAGTTCCCTTGTTAGTGTGTAGGAGAGAAAGTCCCCCAAGCTTTCACCAAATTCTACATGGACAAAGAGTGAAACACTGTGCGTGACAGTTGAATGGCTCAAGAGGACAATTCTCGTTTAATTAATAGATTCTGTATGCGATAATATCTTTCCTCCTGTCCCTCTCTCTCCTAGGAAAAGCTAAACATAACCCACAAAACCTCCCTCTCGTCTTTTATTTACAACTGTTGGGCTCTCTACAGTCACAAAGGATACACACACAGTTTTATTTCCAGACTTTGTGTGTGTGACCACAAGTGTGTTAGTGACTAAGCCAATCTTTCAACTAGGGAGAGAGAAAGTCAAAAGTCGTAATCTATCCAAGAGAGAGTTTAGTTTAGTTACAGGGGACCGCCCTACACACAGTCAAACCAGCATACATACATTCCATCGTCGTCGTAATTTTAAAGTTTCGTTTCGTATTTCCATACACATTTCCGTTGTAGCTTTGGCTTTTGTGTTTTTGGGGTGAAAGTGGGTGAATGGGACACTCCACCATGGAATATACTTTCACCATGGATGACATGACAAGGGACGTGGGGGACAAGTGGCACAGTTTAGTTGGGAGAGACAAAATAGGATAAAACATGCATAAAGTAACATAACGAAGCCTCGATATGGTAGATCATATCCATTATTAGCAAAGCAGGTTCCATTGTAAGCATCCTTGACCACGAAGGAAAAGTCAACCGTACATCCAGTACCATAAGTATCCAGTTGTCCTCGTCTCCTCTGTTAATGTCACACAAAGACAGTCACTTTAATTTGCAACTGGTGAAAGTGGGTCTGGGAGAACTGACTGACTTCCACAGGGTTTATTATTATTATGGCCTCCTCGTCCTTGTTTCTATTCAACAGTCTATATTCCAAAACATTCTTCTTCTTGCTCTATCTCTCTTTTCTGCCTTGTCTTCTCTTGTTAATTTATTTACTAACTCTCCTCTCTTCTCTACAGACTCCATTCAGAAGAACTTCCCACAGTATTATTATTCAACCTCTTAACTTAAATACTAATTGTTATTATCACCACTTTTGAGAGCAACAACAGACTTTGAACATTGTCTTCTCATCTAACCTTGGTCATTTATTACGACAGTCTTGACGTCATTCAACTTTCTCCACACTTTAATCATGTCTGGTTGCGGAACTACTTTCACTTTACTTTCACCCAGAAACTTCATGGTTATCAAAGATAAGATTTGCACACAACAAATTTTGCTTTCACTCATTTTTGATGATTCATAATCTGAATCACCAGTGTTCCTAAAACTTGCAAAAAGCACGAAAATTCGATACTTGATGCCCGCGAAAACAATGACTTTCTCTTAATTAAAACTTGATGAATAAACGTCAGTTCATCATTCATCCATCCCTGTCTTTGGGGCACTTTAATAATTAATAAACTTAAAATGATGGATTACCCATGGTTTGTTTTGTAAATAACAACGACCCGGAGGCCATAGAATTAATCCAACGGGTGTTGACACAGTTTGTCTATAATGCCTGGACATTTATGCGCTTTTGTTCAAGTAGCCTGCTAAAACATCTTGCCCAAGTGATAAACACGCAATTAGTGACGTCCGTTTTTAATTAATTAGCTTTCTAAATGCAAGTCCTTCAAGTGGTTTATATATAGCTTAGCATATAAAAAACCCTTGCCAACTTTCACCCATTTGAAAGGTAGCTATGCTACATGTTATGCAGTTATTGGATTACAGCCTCTTTTATCAGAAGAGGAGGAAGACTCGAGTACAAAATCTCATTTTCTTCTTCAAGACATCCTCTGCTCCTTGCCTTGCCTTGGACAACTTTCAAACTTTTACATACTCAACTGCTGCTTTCACTCTTTGGTGGCTGGGACCATACGACCACACCATCATCTAAAATCTACATGCTTTCCCACTTTAGAGAGAGAGATACAATACAAATGGGTGACTTGAGTTCACTCACTCCTTCTTACTATCTTACAAGGGAAGATTTTGATCAAATTCCAATAGTTAACAGTTCCTCAAAGTGTCCAACACTGTGGTTTGGAAAAACATCCCGAAAGGTTCCCTTGTAAGACTTTCTCCACGGTGAAAGCAAGCAGAATGTCCATACATATACATCGCCATTGTGTGTCTCGTCGATTCAAAGTCTCTGTTCCTCTGTCCTCCTCTTCCCTAACCCTCTAATGCGAGCAAAATGTCGTAGAGAAAGTAAAAGTGAAAGTAAGGAAAGAGAGAAGAGAGAGGAGAAAATACAATTTAGATACAAAGTGCCCTCGAAAAAAAAACTCTCTCAAGTCTTCCTTCCTTCTTTCCTTCTTCTTATTGAAGTAACCAAGTCAAGAAGAGAGAGACAACTTTAGTCAATTCAACTCTTGAGCAATTTTATTGAGTCATATTATTCTTATGTAAGTACCTTTCCATTCCTCTCAAGAAGATAAGAGGGGTGCAAGCAATGTGGTCAATACGGTCCTTGTATGTATCCTATATTTTCTTCGTCTCGACTTTCTTCTGGACGTTCTGATACACGAAAAAGCGAACCAAGCAAAAAAGCAAAGATCGAGCATCACAAGCAGTAAAGCAATCAAGCATTGAATCTTCATGCTTTCCTTTATGAACCCTGCTTTTTTTCCTTAAGAAAGTCTAGAGATCGCATCTGTTGTTGACCCTACTTTAATGTCCCCGATTTGAATTTCAATATTATCGGCCGATGTCGTCGTCTCGTCGATGCAGGTGAAGGTAAAAGCAATATCATGCAGAGGAGAAAGCAGAGAAAGTTTTTGGATAGAGTTGTCCAACGTTCCTTCTTGCCGTTTGGTTTTAATCACGTCTAGATCTAGTCTACAAGCTAAGGGAAACAGGTTGATTCAATTGGTGGTGTAGCGAAGGACTGGTGCAGCTACTGAGAGAAAGTTTTAGTTGTGGAGAAAGCAAGAAGTTGGGAAGTGAAAGTCTGCATAAAAGACGTTTTTGGAACATTATAAAATCTTACGTAATCCCTGCAGTTTTATTACGTAGATACTTATATAAGTGTACAAAGATTAGGTCCATTTCTTGATCTTAGGTTGAAACTAAAACTTGTAATTTATGAAAGGATTTATAGTTTATGCAGTTTAGTTGGTTTACCATTTCGTTGCAAGTTTTTTAAAAGCAGAAAACGATTGGCTGTTGGATGAAATTAACAAATGTAAATAAATTTCTTGGCGTTAAATTTGGTCGTGCTATAGCAAACATGTATTTCTTCTTTGTTACAATCACGATTGAAATGGCGTCATTTGACCGGGAGCTCAAAAAGCATAAGGAAGACACTTGATTCGAACCATGCCAATCATTGTACAAAGTTTGATGCCGAAATAAAAAATTTGAAACATTGCAAGTTTAAATGCAGTTTTTCCTCCTCGTTCGGCCAAAAATGCATGGTTTTGAAATTCTACAGTTTGCCTAGGTGCGTTCCAATGTTCTTTTTTAAAAAAGACGAATTTCTGTACTTCCCTTACACCTAGGCATTTGAAAAAGAGACTTCGATTTAAATGTCCAGTATTTTGAGAGAATTTGAAGCCGAAAGGTAAAGTGAGATATTATTTTAATATAATTTAGATATTCTTCTATCTGTCCAACAAGGAAACACGTAATGGATCTATTATACTGATATGAACAAATGAAAAACATTGTTTTTGGCCCTCAACTAAAATAATGATCAGCAATGTTGTCGTTCCATACTATCACATTTCCATTTATTTCTCTCGTCGAAGAAATCTCTTCGGAGTTTGATTGATTTTGACGCCGAAGTGTAAAGAGTGGCTTACTCGCAATCATAGCAACAGTTGTTAGGCTTATCTCCCTCGAGAAGGAACATTTTGGGATTCCCACGGAAATACTCCTAATACGAATATGTGCATTGCTTCAGAAAACGAAGTAATTACAAAAAAATGAGTTTTTTTTACAATGTCGATATCTGGGGTAAAAATTGATTTAAGC
>JAQIWU010002536.1:0-11929 GCA_034696445.1 Isotomiella minor
CCTTTATACGAATCATCTTCCTTCACCCATGGAATAATCTATTAAATGGAAAATGAAAACAAAACGTACCTACTCAGCGTAAAGGAGTTAATTTGTGGACATTGATCTGCAACGTTAGGGTCATGGTCATGTTTCCTGAGTATTGCGTCGCACAAGGCACAAGCTTGGAACTTTCCTTCATTTTTTGGTGGATTGGGTTTGGATCTGGCTGGTGGCAGTTCTATCCTCCGTATTCATTACTATCGCATAAAATAAAGTTAATTTGTTTTACTTGATTTGTCTCATTCTGATTCTCATCGAAATCTTGTCATGTCACCACCAGAATACCATCGCAACTTGTTGTTAAACCCACTACTTGTTAGCGAATAAGATCGACAACCGTCTCAACGCCTACTATTCCTTCCCACATAAAAAAGGTGGACATGTAGGAGCGTGTTAGTGTAACTTGACATGACTGCATATTTTGACAATCTTTGTTTGATCTGGCTTGGTATTTTATTGCATCACCATTTTTAGGAGAAGGCAAATTCATTAAATTGTTGATATAGTTTGGATAAGCACCATCACCTCAAGTTTATCCCTACACAACAGTTAATGTTTGACTTTAAAATCAGTCATACCCAATAGCTTTTTACCTGTCTTTGTCTTGCTTTAGAGATACGCTTGCATGACACGAATGTGTGTTGTTTGATGCACTTCTTTCTCATGAGAAATGCGTGGTCTCGAAAGCTATAAATCGATTTAAGTTTAATCAGCTCAGCCAGGTTCATCTCATCACATTATCATGGACCTTGTCTGTCGTGCACTTCGTGATTTTGGCCGTGAGTTTGTTGTCTCGTATTAGTTTTTCATCAATTGTGCATTGCGCCGCATTAAAAAGCTCCTGCCTACTTCTTCGTTGGTTTGCTTTTTGGTTTTCGCCAGCACCTCCAACACAAAATTTTAATGCACGATTAGTCCATCTAATTTTAAATAAGGTTTGATGATGGGATTTTCATCTGCTCGTTCCTCCTCTTTCTGATGGTGTGATAATGAAAAAAGCTACGGATTACTTAAAAATAGTTGTTAAGTTGTTATTTCTATAATAAGGAGAGGACAGAGAACAGGGGAAGCTTCTAGGGTTTTTCATCATCATCCTCCTTTCATACTTAATCTAATCCTTTTATGGTCAGAGTTGAAAGTTTTAAGGATTTCATCAGCTTAAGAACGGTAGTTTAGAGTTTACAATCTTTTAATAAGCGCCGAAATGAGCTTGTCACAGGAGTATTGTTGCTGTAAGCGTAAAAGTGGGACTATTGTCATTCTCATCGTCTGAATTAAGATATTATTTTGAAATTAGGGCCTTCCGAAGGGACGAATTGATAAAAATCAACCTTTTAGTTCAGTTCAACTTTTGACAGACGGATTTTGTACTTTTATGGCGTACACTTCGTCTTCAACAATGGTTTGTCTCGACTTGTCATGAAATTAGTGAAAGTTGTTCGAACTTGAGAAATTCAGTGAGGGATAGACTGAGGCTTTCACTTTGAAATGTCTACTTTCGCCTGCGGAAAAAAATCCCTTCTTTCTTCTTCAACTCGACCATTTAACTTGAGCCATTTTTATTATCCAGACGA
Source organism: Isotomiella minor (assembly GCA_034696445.1). Lineage (NCBI taxonomy): Eukaryota > Metazoa > Arthropoda > Collembola > Entomobryomorpha > Isotomidae > Isotomiella > Isotomiella minor. The sequence goes on from JAQIWU010002536.1 coordinate 1,617, forward strand.
CGAGAAAATAAAACGAATTAAGCAAGGCGGCATCGTCTCATCAATTCATTTTTTTACGACTTATAACCTTTCCTTGTGGGCCCCAGGTAATCATGAGAAGATGGTAAAATAAAATTGCCCTGTAAAAGTAAAGTGAAGAAGCTTCTCTGCGTTCTGAGGCAGTCAAATCAAGTCAAGTCAGTAGTTTTTTTAAAACCACAAACGACTGCTCTTCAGATTAATGGGTAGAAAAGACGTGTTTCTTCATGACAGTGAGCAACAAGATGAGCTATGTATCTTCCTGTCGGGTTCTTCACGATATTATTATTCAATTATTCCATTTTGCTAATTTCCAGTAGTCGTCTTCCTCATTACCGTACCACCTCCTGTCTGCCATTAAAATTCATGGAGAGAATGGTCTGCAGACAAGGGTGTGATGCTTGCTGCTGGACTAAAGACAAAAAGAATATTACTAAATGCGTGAAGATTCTTTCTGAGCGCGTTCAAATTTTATTTACACCTACGGGTTTCAATATTTGCCTTAAAAAATTCATTGTAATGAAACGTATCAACATTAGCATTTCAAATTATATAAGTTACTTTGACTGTCTGGCGTTGCATGTAGCAAGCAACCCAAACAATCGAGGATCAGTGTCATGCACAGAGATTAGAAGTAAATATATTTCTGTGGTGTCATGTGAACAAAATCCATGGTGTTCACGCCACGGAAGGTTGGGTGAAAGTCGTTTGGTTTGTCCTTTCTTTTTTACATGGAAACCAACTGCATCTGTGCAAATTTTTACTCAGGATGTCATAATGGAGCAAATAATGGTAGCACAATAAATGTGAAAGGCCTAAAAAACAATGAGAAAGCTCGTGGCAATTTTTAATGTTCTTTTCCTTTGGCCCGGTGGGTCGTAAATTCATACGTCATTGTTGACGGCACTTCAAATGGAAAAAATGGGCAATTGTCACCTCGTGATTGAAAAAAATGACTATCTATGAATGTGAGGATAATAATTAAAGTTGGATGAAGCAAAGTAATGAATGAATAAACCTTGCAAATAGTCATCATGGAATTGCTACCTGTTGGCTACTGCTCATTGATTGAATGAGCCCAACAGGTTTGCTCCTTAGACTTTGGCTCCCTACGAAAGAAACGAAATGATTGATTTGACGTGTGATAAATATCAATTTGCATATTCGACTCACAGAATCATTGACATCATGACATCAACAATAGAATTGAAACAAGTGAGTAGCCATACATTGAGTTATGCCTGTAATGATTTAATTCTTCACTAGAAAAGTAATAGAAAGAAAGGGACAAAAAATAGTCAAGTGTGATAGGTACAATTGATAGGACACCCCTTTTGGTCGCTCTCAATAGCACAGTAGATGTCGATTCGGTTCGTCCAATCTAATCATAAAAAATGTTACCACTTATTACCATGCGTCGCGTGTCAATCAAAAGCTTAAGCTTCATATTTCAGACGATATTACTGCTATGATGTGCCAATTAAATGGAATAAAGTAGAATAGAATTTTAATTTGCTAATTTTAATCTTAATCAATGAAATTCTATGTCATGTGCTCGCTCACGCATTGCCAACCAGTCAGTTAGTGAATCTCATTATTACTGCCGTATTATACAGCAGAAAGCAGTTGAGGTTTCGATTAATGAATAAGATTTTACATGCTGCATAAATAAATTGTATTGATGCTGCAACAGGCAATAAATTGCTACTGCAAAAGATAAGCAAGCGCATCCTTGAAGACTATAGGCCCATTAATCGATTTCATTTTAAAGCTGATATTTCTACCCTAACCACGTTTAATAATGCCACGTTAAGTGTGCACAACTTGTTACATGCTTTGTGTGATAATTTGTGTCGTTGAAAGAGAGGTTCATCGTTAAAAAGTGGAATCTGCGCTTTTGTCGTACAAAGTACGCTTTTCTACATTTGAACGGTTCTCTTTTCTTTTGAGTCGATTGATTTCTTAAGTTAAAGGGTTGACATTGGATTTATTTGAGCACTGATTGAGTAACTGCTATCATATTGACATTCACGCACGCTTGAGAGGATTAAAAGCAGCAGTCATAGGAAGCCTTTCTTCCGAAGTAGCTGGTAAATCCTAGCTCGGCTGGTGAAAGTCATTATTCTTGATGGTCAGAGAATGCACAGAAGGTCTTAAAATTGAGTGCAATGTGAGAAATGATTGGCATCCGAAAGGACCAGTGACGTTGTTTAGCTTTTAGACAAGCCTGGTACTTTATCAGTCACTGTCAGTCAATCGACGAAATCCGTTTTTCAAACCAAAAATAAGTCTTTTCTTTTCGTTTGCTTATTATTTTGGGCTACTTGTCCTGTTCTAAACTAATGACGCCGGCACTACTGACACGGACCTGACTATTATGAAGGAAGAATGTAGCTAAACTTAAATTTCTTTTTGACATTTCAGAAAACTCACCCGTGTCAAAAGCAAAATCCCTTTAAACTTTTTTGTAAAAGTTTAAAAATAAACGCACCCAACTTCAGTTCCAAAAATCTATTAAAAATGCAAAAATGTAGAAAGATCTAATTCGGAAGACATGTTTGATAGTAGGCTTGCATATTATGAATGATAATATTTTGTTGAATTTTATTTTCTTGAACAATTACATTTGCATACTAAATTGCACCACACACGTACTTGATGTTGATGGACAGTAGCTGAATGAAGGCAGAGAGGATAGCTAGCTTCCCCGAGTCAAGTCAACTATTATTTCTTCAAAGTGATTGTGATTATAAAGCAAGTTCAAATCAGTTATTCGAACTTTTTTCCTGTCCAAGAGGAACCATCTCAAACTAAAAAGTTGAGGTTCTTGAGGTCAGCATAGAAAATTACAACTTTCATCCCTAGTTCCGTTGGATGGGTTAATAAAATAATGAGACGTAATGGTTTTCACCGGGTTTCCTGAAAGTTTTCTATCTGATTCATTCACCGGTCCCGACCCATACAAAGCATAAGCTAAGAAGACCTTCTACTTATTTTAGAGTGATGCCAAATTATTAGTTCCTAGTTTATCTTAGGTATATTCGATTACCCTATAAAGCGCACCTTATTGACACAGGGAAATGGCAAGGCAAGGAAGATGAAATAAAACTGACCGCAGACATCAAAAGAAAACTTATTACATTCAACCATCAACCATTGGATTTCACTCAATGAGATTATTTGTATGCTAATGCAGAGTATCGTGGGTGCAATACTAGAAAGGATCATGTAGCTGGTTAGGTTTAGGTTAGCAGAAACTGGAATTCAGCAATAATACTTTGCCAATTCTTGCCGACTGACTTCTTCTTCATCACCATTATTATTAATGCATGAGATGAGATTTAAACAAAAAGGCCATAGCTTTGTGACTGGCAACTATTATACTCACCGTTGTTGCCACGACGAAAATACAGCCTCGTCACTTACTTGTGCAAGTAGGTATTTGTAGCAAGTCAAGTAGTTAGTACGAGACAAGAAAACTCATTTGCAAAACCGTGGGAAAGTAGCAACTTTGGTAAGTTATGCGTCTCTCAAATTCAAATTATTTGTGCAAAAAGCACCATAAATTTCACCTGTTCCTTATTTATTGCCTCTCCTTACCGCTAAGTAATAATAATCAGCTAACCAACTACTTACGTGCTTTAAATCAGTACGCAGTAGTAAAAGTAATGATTGCTTTGCTGCACAGTTCAACTCGTCTCAAAAATCTACATGAGCAAAAGTCATGAACTGGTCATGAAGTGAATTGTTGTCAAAGAGAAGCAACAACACAACACACATTGTTCTTCCTAAGACTTCTCTGACTTTCAAAACATTTTAAGCATTGTTCGTGTTTCAAGCTTGTTTTCTTAGGAATTTATGACCTTTTTTTGCTATTTGAAGAGGGGCTAAGATTTTTAGCAATTTCGGTGTAGCAACAGAGGAAGGATGAGATATGGGTACCCTACTCAAGGTGATAAATGGACTGTCATCACTAATTATCGGCCTAGGCAAGATGACCAATACAGCTATTCACAGTGTGACACCTTCTTTCGGAGACAGTTCTAAATAGGCTTTCTTAGCTTAGCTTTCTCTCCTCTCTCAGCTACCTTTTCCCATTATTGAAGCTGAATGTCGTCGGCATTATATTCTTCTTCAAATCTGATCTGGCAGTGGCAAAAAATGGTTTTCTTCATGAAGCAAGCGATTTGGACTTTGAAAATCAAAATCAAGTCAATTAGGGCTTTTGTCAAGTAAAAAGTTCTAATGGACAAAAGCACACTTTTCAGTTAGCAGGGGGTCGAAATTACGTATCGAGTATACAAGGCAGAGGCATCCAAAAGAGGAGGCAACAACAGCAACTGTCGACGCAGCATTTTCCTTGTTCACGATGAGGCAATTATTCACTGCTTTTTGAATTTTGTTTAATCAGAAATGATCCCTTTTTACCTTTAGAAATGTAAACCCCGAAGTCTTTTCTTTGACTTTATCAAACAAGACGATGGATTTTACTTTGGTAATTGCGCCTTTCTCCACAACTCCTCAAGTTCATGAAATGTCCAAACCAATGCAATGCTAAGCTCAACTCTAAAAGCTAAACAGTTTGACAAAAGTTATTGTCCATCAATTTGTTCCTTATTGTCCACCTTCCTTCAGCGTCACCTGCTTTTCAGCAGTCATTTTTTGTTTTGCCTTTCACTTCTTTCGATTTTTCTCACCTCATCAACTCCTGTCCCGAACCTCTGGTTTGGTTTGGTTAGTCGCATTTGGTTGTTCGTAATGAATAGCCACGCCGCATTTTATGAAGTAAATCAGTAAATTGAGAACATGGTAAAAGAGAAGGTTTTCCATTCATGCTGAATTTTAAAAAGATACTTCAAAAAGGTGTGAAAGCTTTGAAACTTTTGAATCAACATGGTTTACCACTGGAGAAATATGGTCTTCTTTCCTTTCCTAATTTTCTTCCAGCAAAAACTTTCAGACTCCAGTCCAGACAGATACATCATTTGTTTTGGTTGGTGTGCCTTTCTTGAAAGTGACTCATTGTTATTACCCATCGCTATCAAACCAACACACACGTGTGCATAGGTACGTTGGTTTTTAATTGAAGTAAAATTACGAATAAGTCGCTATTTCATTTATAAAATGGTAAATTTTCTCTGATTACTCAGACTTACAAATGTTGCTGCTGAACTCAGACGTTTTGATTTACATTACAAATTACCCAAGAATTATTAATTTGGGTGCCCAGGATTCACTCAAACTCGTCAATAATGAATGCACCTCGTATTTTATATCTATCGCCTTCATCATCGAATTGCCTTTTCTCGATGGCGTCCTTTTTTAATTTTCTTCGTTCCACTGCATGCATTATCATCATTCAACACTATAATTTCAGGCTTAATAACTTCATTTAGGCCCATGAAAAGGGAGATGGAAGAAAGGGGAATAATAAACAAGAAAGTCAAATTCGAGGCTGAGTAGCCTATACGTTCATTATATTGCCACCGTCGATGAAGAATCGACAGAAGCAATCAACCAAGAAGTGATTTAGTGGTTAAGTTTAGAACATTTGACTTGTCTTGACTGGACTGGATTACGATTACTTACTTCATCATCCCTACTCACTCATCTCTTTTTACCCTCAGAAGAAACAAAAGTTGATGAGTTGATTCCCACCTTCATGTTACAAGGGAATGTCCCTATATGCTATATGTCCCGAAAGAAAGCTAAACCATGAAACTCAATGACCATCAAAGATCATTCCCTTGTTGGCCAGGGATCTTCAATCTTCCTTCACATTTGAATACTGTATTTTAGTAAATTCAAATCAGTGCTGTTAAGGGGAAGTGGAAAGTAGTGCAAGATGAACACATTAAGTTGCAGTTAATTGTTTCAGGCTTAGCATGTGACCAATCATCCCAACAGCGTTTTTCATCTCTCTTCTCATCTTAATCTCGATTCTTACTTCCTTCCTCAGGGTTGCACCTTGCTTCTCATTCTCATCCTCATCTTCTAAGTCAATTAATCTCAACTGCGGTCGATAAATAATAAAAATACTATTTCACGGCTGAAAGGATTTGTTCATTAAGAGAAAGAGAAAAGCAAAGCAAAGCAGTCAGTCTTTCTTGCAATGATTATTGTCTCCTCGTAAAAGGAAAAAACAAAAGCATTTTATATGCAAGAAAGCAAAAAACTACCACCTTTAAGAATGTTTTCTTTTGTACCTCTCGTCTATCTTCTTCAGTTCAGTTCAATGATGTTTGAACTTTAGGGTGGTAATCGTATCGTAATCATCATTCCTCCACTCTTTACTTCATAAACTTTTCGAATAAATTAAAAGAAAGAACACCGAAGAAAAGAACAATGAAAATTGTATTGATGAAAGCACATCTCCTCATCATCACCTAAAACCCATCCCCTGATTGAATTGTCTTATGCCAGGTAGCAACAACAGTTGTGCAACGGACAAATAACGAGGTCATGCGTGCAAATAGGATGGGTAGATCCGTATCGCAAATGGAGAACGCTTACAGAATTTTGGCCTGTCCGAGGAAAAACTGTTCCGCTTGGTTGGGCATCTTCCTTAATTTGTTTCATAAAAATTCACACAACTCGCCCAAAACGGACCGCAGGCACACGGGAAAAATTTCGTGAGATGATGAGGCGCTACATAAATAGCATTGGGAGAGATACAGAATGCATTTAATTTATGCGGTTTTGTTTGAGGGTTTCACAAGGGCATATAACGTATTTATGGGAGACGATATGTGGTATGCAAATAATAAAGCTAAACCGTCGTAGACAATGACGATACGCCTCGTGGTCACAAAGGGTGCGTGAACTGGAGAGCACTGTGTGAAATTGGTCACTCATGCAAGACAAAAGTGGCACTACACCAAATTACTCCCATGACCGACCAAAACCTTGCCTTTGCCTCTACTTAAATAACTGAACTCCCTTCGATACGGTTCGAGCATCCTTTCTTCACTTAAGACAATGTCGAATATTAAATGAGAGAGGGGGTGACGTGACATAAGAGTTGTCAAGAAGGAGAGATTATTATTATTGCCATACGAATGTAGACAGAGTATGGGAAAATATGCATATGACAGCATAAGTAAGCAATAAAATAAATGATAAGTACTTGCCATACTTTTCTATGCAAGTGAGGCGATGTAGATTACTTATGGTTGCAATATTGAGAAGCTCCTGATGCCACGCTAGACTGAATCGCTTTATTAGCGATGACAACTGAACAAAATCATCAGTGAAAAATAAATAATGCAGTTGGGCAATCGAGATGGCCAATGTTACTGTAATTGTACTGTTTTCAAACACCTAAGAATATCTCAATCGGATCAATGAATTAACCCCAACACCCAAAGATTCGGACCTGAAATAGTGCTGTCAACCCAATTCATAATTTAGCTTGGACGCTAAAATAGCTATGCCATCAAATAAATCCAAATGACGATGACGATAAGTCATTCATTCATAAACGTAACTGCGCAAAATAAAACTATTGGTATCAAAATCGCAATCTCCACGTATGATTGATGATCCTTTTCAATTCGAACGTTGACATCAAGTGAGAACGACTATTAAGATAACTATTTTATTTTCCTTGAAGGGTTAAAGTTGAAGGGTTAATTGTAAAAACTGTCATGCATTCATAAAAATATTGACTTTCAAGACCTTTCTGCCAATAAGGTAGTGCAAAGTCAAGTGTAGTAAAATGAGGGATGGAGAAAGCGAAATCAATTCAATTTTTCACATTACCCCTGAAGCACAAAAACAGGAACTTTTTCTCACTTTCCCAGTCAAGAATTTCCTTCTGACGGCGACGGCAGTCAAATAATCTTGGACGAGGAGAGGAGCTTAGTTTACAAGTCAGACATAATAATTGGAATTAGTTTTTTTGTGCTCTCACATCATCACAGGTCAATAAAATAATTTGGATGCGAAAGACGCACCACCGGCCGACAACATAACTGCAGAGAGGAGAGATGATGAACAAATCTACATAATTTTCTGGATTAGAAACAAGAGAAGATGAGTAGGAGGCAGACATGTTATTATAAGACAATTCCCACCTCCATCGTTGAAAAATTGCTACCTGATTTTGTTTTATATTCTTTTGTTTTTGATGCACCCGGCACAAAAAGAAATTTCATCCGCTTGTGGTCAATTTTATTACTTTTATCAAGTTCAACTCAACTCATTTCCCTTTCCCAATGATCTCAAGCTCCTCAGATTATTGGGAAGTTCAAAGTTGTTCCTTTATAAGCCCTGAATTAAAGCAATAAATATATTTATGCTGATTCGGTAATTTTCATTTTTATTGGCTTCTCCTCAGCCAGATTATTATACACCAGAAGAAAAAAGAAAGCCACAAAAAGGCAAGTGGGAGCGAACGGTGGTTGATATGAAGATGAGGAGGATAGATACTATAATAAAGGTAGGACTAAGAAACCAATAGACCCACCCCTCGCATTGTTTCACGAATGCCAGAGTACTATATTATTACTCTATCAAATTCAAATCTCTGTGTATAGACGTGTTTAGAAAGAGAGAATAATAAAAAGAACGTCTATTGAATACTCAATAGCACACCTTAAAACACACTTACGATAAGAGAGGGATTGAGATTCAGAAGTGACGTGAGAGAGGGGAGATGAAGGCCTGTTTAAAGTTGTCTTTATGATGTATGATTATTTGCTTTGACTAAAAAAGAAGTGGGAGATGCCTTTTGATTATTGAGGCATGCTATGCAGCAGCACTTTAATGACTACTGCCAAAAGCTCGGCTAAAATCTTGCCATGCCATAACCAGCCCACTGACTGTATATCATTTTATATAGTCTTTTATAATTCTGATCTCATCAAGTCTTTTACAGAGTGGGAGTGAATGCAAATGTAAATGCCAAAATGTGAATGTGTGTGATCATGTATGTTATGTTCTCTCATCGAAAAGAGGGAAGAAGAAGGGAGGAAAGTTGTTACTATCTAAGATCTTTAGATGCCATTGTTATAAGTGAGTCAAAAGAGAGGTGACTGTGTGAGATTTAAAAAGACTAACAAGAAGGAACAGACTAAAAAGCAAAGAAGTGGTGGGCAATTTCTTTTTGTGAATGGCAATAATAAGCAAGTTGCTTAATCATTTCAGACTTTTGTTCATTTCACAATTCACAACAAATGAACCAAAGGCAGAGATGAGACGCTATTCTACTTTACTCTGTCTGTGCGTCCTTCCTCCTTTCTTCCCGTTTTTGACGACGATAATGATGATGATGGTGGAGATAGTTGTAGAAAGAAGGTGATACAACATCAAGTCTTTTACCAATGGGAAGAAGAAGATCGATAGATTTCATAAAATAGCACAAAGCATTTTGGCAGAAGATGATAAAACGAACGAAGGTGCGATGCGACAGTTAAAAAGAAAGATAGCAATTCTTCAGCCAACTTTAAGTAGACATTCACAGGTTATTAGTCAAGTATTAGTGTTGTTGGTTGTACTCCAACACAAACCTATTACAAATGTTGTATGTGTACAATAATTACTTATCATTTAAGGCTTTAATGGGCATAATCAATTAATTTTATTTATTTATATACGAATACGAGTATATCCGCCTTCTTCAAGTCCTCCTTTTTATAGCTCATCCTACTTCAAGTGAGCAGTCTCATTAACAGTTTTTGTTTTTGCTTTGCATGTTTTACAAATACGTCCATTGTGGGCATCAAAACTAAAAATAAACATTACAATGATTAATCACACACTTCCTGAAAAAACGATGCCTGTTAAAACCTGTGATTTAAAAAAATAACGAATTGTTATAAAACCCCTTTTCATTTCTTCCTCATAATTTGGAGTAAGTAATGAAGTTTTACAAAACATAGTAACTCCCAAACTGTTTACTTGGGTAATTAAGATTATCATTTCAATGTCGTTGAGGAAAACTAAAAAATCTGTAATGAGCAGGTTTGTCTTTCCTTTGTAGTAGGTGGGCCTCCTTTAAAGTTAACGCTATTTATATCTCCCCGGAGTGGAGATTATAATTGTAATGGCAATACTTGCCTCAACCGATTATATCCAACTTTCTCATGGGGTTCAAAAAGGAACTCACAATTTAGGTTCAAATTAAATAGCATTTTTTGCAATAGACCACCCGTTGGTTAACTTATATGATATGTGAGAAGACATAAGATCTGTCTTTACTGTCATGTTAAATACGTTCAAAAGGGTTAAAATGCTAATGCAATGAGATACAATGTTAAAGGTTATAGCTTTTACTCTTCTCTTCTGCGTCTATC
>JAQIWU010002537.1:0-11927 GCA_034696445.1 Isotomiella minor
ACTTGGGCATGAGCCCCAGTAGTTAATGTTATAAGGGCGTCATGTTTGTGGAAATAGTAGCAGGAATTATAGCCATTTTGCTAGCGATATGGGTCTTCGCGAGCCAAAAGCGACCAAGAAATTTTCCACCAGGTAACTTTAACCAAGTTTCATGCAGCACAAGAAATTAATAATTGCCTCGGTTATTTATGGGACCTAAAAGGTCCCACTGGAATCCCAGTTTTCGGATATCTCCCATTCATGGGGGCAGAACCGCATAAGAAATTGGGAGAGATTGGGAAGCGATATGGCGACGTTTTCAGTGTCCACTATGGGAAGTATCCGTAAGAACTTTTACAAAAACTAAGTGTGCTTAATCATTATTCCTATCTACAGCATTGTGGTCCTCAACACCCTACCGGTGATAAAGGAAGCCTTTCGTCAAGACATTTTTTCCGGAAGACCTAATCACCTCTTGGCAATGGAGCTTTCTAAGGATGGTACGTTTTAAGGTTGTTTCACAATCCCCCAGTGAGTAATGGCAGCCTATGAACTTCTTTAGGAATAACCTTTAACGACGGTCCTGCTGGTTATGAACAAAGGCGCTTCACCCTCAAAACCCTAAGGGACCTCGGGTTTGGAAAAGAGTCGATGGAAAAGTTGATTGAAGAGGAGGTGAATGAATTGGTTGACTATTTCCGGTAAGGAATGAATGACAACAATATTTTAAATGTGTTGACAATGTGTGCTCTGTGTAGGGAAAAGGCAGGAACACCAATTGACGTAAAGCATTTATTTGGACCCTTTGTCATCAACTCATTGTGGTCCATTCTTGTGGGTGAAAAATTCAGCGTGACCGACAAACGAATTACGGACCTCTACCAGATTTGCATAGAGTGCATAGAGTGTTCAAATCCAAAGGGTTTTCTAACTAAGGTGTGGCATTTCTTTCGTTGTTTTGCAGGGGCTTCATCGACCCTCCAGTAGCAGGAAGCCTATGGTTCCTCCCCTGGCTGGCGAAAACATTTCCCAACTCATCCGGGTACAACAAAGTGGTGGAAGCGGTGGACAAATTGAGAGCATTGTTCGGAACCGTTGTGGAAGATCATAAAAAGTCTTTTCAACCCGGGGTATATCGAGACTTTGTTGACGTCTATCTGGAAAAGATTTCCGCTACCACGGACCCAACCTCCAGTTTCTACAAAGGTCAAGGTGGTATGTAAAAGTTGTATGGGGCACTGTGAGAAACAGCGTCTAAAAATGAGCCTATCTAGAAAAAAACCTGGTCCATGTCCTCATTGACCTCTTCACCGCTGGCTCCGACACCCTGAACTCCTCCCTGAATTTCTCCATCCTGTACCTGGCAAACAACAGATACATCATGGAGAAAGTGCAGGCTGAGATTGACCTTGTCGTAGGGAGATGCCGGCTTCCAACTACGGAGGATCGTAAATCGTAAGAAATTCAAGCTTCAACTTCCAATCCAAAGCAATAATATGTCTACTCTTTTAGGATGCCTTACACCGAAGCCGTAATCTGTGAGGTTCTACGCTATTCTTCAATTGTGGTCGGTGCGATCTTGCATAGTACCTCGGAAGACACTACCCTCCGTGGTTTCGAGCTCCCAAAGGGGACAATTGTAATGGCCAATCTTTACAACGTTCATCATGACACAGAGACTTGGAAGGACCCTGAAAACTTTCGACCAGAGAGATTCCTCAAAACTGAAGAGTCACCATCACCATCATCACCAACCTCAGGCAAGCCAAACACCAGACAAAGGAGTTACGAAGGGGTCAAGTACACTTTTGTGAAGAATGAGAGCCTGGTCCCTTTCTCTGTTGGCAAACGCATTTGCCTCGCTGAAACAATGGCTCAAACAGAATTCTTTCTTTTTCTATCAGGACTTTTGCAACATTTTGACTTTAGATTTGTGGATGATAACAATATTCCTTCGATTGATGATGTGTGTCCGGGTTTGGTCCATTCACCAAAACCCTTTAAAATTATTGCCACCGAAAGACTTTAAAAGATTATGTCAAGCTTTCAATATTGAATTTATTTGTGACTCGAAGAGAATAGCATGAATAAGAAAATGAACAATTTGGAAGAGAGCAGATTCTGCATATTTGTATTTTAGTTAGTCTGAATGCCACTATTTCAGTTGATGATGAAAATTTGGAGGGGTTACTTGTCCAACGCTGCTGTCGAAGTTTTAGCCATTACTGCGGGGGTGGGGGTAGAAGGGTTCCTTGTTGTGACGGACGCTTTCCTTGTTGCGAGGGTCGTTTTGGCTGACCTCCTCCATTTGAGGGCCTCTTTGCTCCATCAGGCTGCTGGGGTTGCCCCATGGTTTGCCGTGCGTCAGGTTGCTGGGGTTGTCCCATGGTTTGCCGTGCGTCAGGCTGCTGGGGTTGTCCCATAGTTTGCCGTGCATCAGGTGGTTGAGGTTGTCCCATAGTTTGCCGAGCGTCAGGTTGAGGTTGTCCAAGGGTTTGTCGTCCGTCAGGCGGTGGCTGTATTGTTCCTTCTGCTGGCAGTGCTGCTACCAGAAGGGTGTCTCTTATGTCAGGGTGCTCTTCTTTCAACTCTTGCAACGCAGCCTCTTGACTTCCTTCAGGTGGAGCGATGCTCTGCGTCGGTTCCCCACCTAGAATAGAAAAAATATCATTGTGGCCAATTATTTGATAAATGCCTTCATAGAATGAATTACCCTCCATCTCTCCTTCGAACCCTTCTTGACCCGGAGCGGCGAAAGACGGTGGTGGCGTTTCTCCAGATGGCATTATTGAGCCTTGCATGTCTGGGGGCGGTTGTTCACCTTCTGCAAGGGGTTGAGACTGTGAAAGCCGCTTCCCTTGAGAACCTCGTTTCGAGTCTGTGGAACCACGCTTTCCTTCCTGCGAAGGTCTTTTCGGAGGAGCTTGAGACTCTCGAATTTGTTCAGGGGTGAGTGGGCCGCCGTATCCAGGCGCAGGGTAAGGATGAGTTGGAACGAAGCCTTCGACCATTTGGTCCGGTGTCACGGCGGGCTGGGCTTGATCTTCAGGTGGAATGACAGGTGCGGATCCGGCCCCGTCGTCTTCGATTCGGTCATTCCACGACTTTCTCTTCACAACTTCAAGAGCATTTTGGACGTCGCGTCTCTTCAACTCTTCATTGTACCTCCAGCGCAGAAGCCAATGACCCAAGTATTCGATGGGGTCGGCAGGACGCCGGATGCAGATTTCGGCTAATGCAGCCACCAAAATTGGACCCAGGTTTCGCTTCAAGTATTCCACTTCTTGAACTGTTCTTTCATTCAGGGAGTTTCCTCCACCCGGGATGGAGCCTGCAGCGTCCGTAGCGCTCAGAAGTGCAGCAGCAGCAGCGGAGCCACGTTCAAGGGATGCCCGACCACCCGCCATTGATTGAGATCTCTCATCAGGTTGTCCCATTGTGGCTCTGGTGTCTGTGCCACCAGTCAGAGAGGTTTTTCTTGCTTCAGGTTGTCCCATTGTAGCTCTGGTATCAGCACCCAAAGAGGTTTTTCTTGGTTCTTGACCCATTGTGGCTCTGGTGTCAGCTCCAACTGAAGTCCTCCTTGGTTCCTGACCCATCGTCTGTCTTGCATCAGACCCAGACCCAGCCCCCATGGTCTGTCGAGTATCAGTTTGGTCAGCTCCCATGGTCTGTCTTCCATCTGCTCCAGGCCCCATTGTCTGTCTTCCATCAGCTCCAGCCCCCATGGTCTGTCGATTATCAGCTCCAGCCCCCATTGTCTGTCTTCCATCAGCTCCAGCCCCCATGGTCTGTCGGTTATCAGCTCCGGCCCCCATGGTCTGTCGATTATCAGCCCCAGCCCCCATTGTTTGTCTTCCATCAGCTCCAGCCCCCATGGTCTGTCGAGTATCAGCTTGGTCAGCTCCCATAGTCTGTCTTCCATCAGCCCCGGGCCCCATGGTCTGTCTCGCATCAGGTCCAGCTCCCATAGTCTGTCGAGTATCGGGTTGCCCCATTGCGTCAGGTTGAGGAGGTTGTCCCATCGGAGCTCTTGGTTCGACTTGAGCCATCCTGTCTGACTTTGGTTGGACTTTTGACTTATGGCCAAACGACTTGCGAATTTGAATTTGTCTATTTGAAGTTTAGAAATGGCAAGATGAAGATGTCGAACCGAAGAAGAAGTCAAGTCAAGAAATTGATTCAGCCGCAGTTGTCATGCGTATTTACGCACGCGTCTGCATTCATTCATTCATTTTTTGATAAATTGATAACAAGGATTTGGTAAAAAAAGAACTACCTATAAAATACTGAATAGACTATCAGTAGACGAAAAGATGAGATGAGATTTCGGTTGAATTCAATCAAGATGTTTTAGAATGCTTCTTCCAAAACTTTTTGACGCTATCATGTCCATCCTTCGTGACAGCAATCATTCTTCTTTGATCGTTGGGATGAATTAGCACTCCAATTTCTTGAGCATAGTCCCGAACAACTTCATAATCCCTCTGGGATAAGAACTGATTGTAAAGGACACTCTCTGTAAAAGTTAGGCGATTCCGCTCCATCTCCCATAGACGAATTTGATCAACGACGGTCGGTGGGAGGCAACTTTTAGTGGCGTTTCTAAAATTATTGAAGTGAAATAAGTAAACGGGAGAATTGTTTTCTTTTAGTTCCTTACGTTTTCAACATCTGCGGATGAACATGCATGTGTAGAAATGAAATTATTTGCTCCGCAGAAATTCCATTTCTTAACGCCTGTCGAATCGAGTCTCTTGAAATGACTCCAACGGCCACATCAGGGAATCGGTACAGGAACTCAGTGAACATTCTTACTAAAGCCAACTGTAAATCTGCAAAGGTAAATTAAAGTAGAGATAATGTGACGAGCTAAGAAAGATAATGGCGCTGGCAATTCCATTACCTGAATCTGTATAAGCGTATAGTCTGTAATTTGTTTCGAGCACAATGTAACCCGTTTTATGCTTCTCCGTGTCCAATTGGATTTTCTTATCTCTTGAGGTTATATTTATTGCCAGTCTTGTTGGAAAGTACCTTCCGGCCTTTCGCTGTCAATCAAAGTCAAAATTCTACTCTCTTCCAAGTATTATCAATTTTAACTACTTACAGATCTTTGATACACGAGTCCAAATTCCCGTAAATTCTGTAGAAAGTTAAGCATCGGTTCGCTCAGTCCTTCTGAGCTATAGTCTTTCCCCAAGGAGGAAAACGAGAGGGAGAATAGGAAATTAAGGCACTCGACTAGTCTGAGTTGACGGTGTTTATACGTCTCCAAATACTTGGTGACGAAATACCACACTTGGGATGACATATCCAGGAGGAGGAATTGGAAGCCTTCATTCGTGATAGAGGGTGAACTGTTTTTGTCGTCTTGTTCCCTGAAAAGGCAACAAAGACATTCAGATTTATCTTTCAGAAAATGTAATTGCGGACTCACATTAGACCTGCATGAGTTAAAGTGGTGATCGTATCCCTCGACACACTATCAAGGCCCTGCGCCTTTCCGGCCAAATAATGTAGGATAGCCTCCCATCTCTCAAGAGCGTACGAGTCCAAGTCCTTCACCGACTTGGCCTTTGAGTCTGCTTCGGGAGACGTCACACCCGTCCAAGCCTGTCCACTGCAGATAAGAAATATAGTGACCATTAGAATCTACTAAAAAGATAAGATTCGTCTTTCTCACCCTCCCAACAGGGCCACTTTTAAATTATGACGGAACAAGTGGTGGAGAATCCAACCGGGCAGTCCTCCCGGCATGGCCACCTCATTCCAAACTTTAATCGCAGTCAAGGCTTCAACGGCTTCTGCATGGTCCCTTAAAAAACAAAGAAACGAATCAACATTAACGCGACTAAAGGGTCCTTAACTCACTTTATATTCGTCTGCGACACCCATGACGCGACGACGGCTTGATGAATGGCCTGCTCCACGTACAAAAGACGAAGGACGTAATGTTGGGCTAACTTGGGCAATTCTCTGTGTAAAATTAAGTGTAAATTAGTGGTCCCTTCTTATCGTCGGCAGTCTTCTTACCTGAAGATGGCCAAACACGAGGCCGGGAAGGGGAACAAGTCCTCAACGACTCCATCCTTCGGCAGTGTCTTTAGATAGTCGAGAAGGGTCTTGCAGGCACGAAAGTGTTCCAAAATTCCCATTCCTCCTCCAAATTAATTCTTATCTTTTCCAAAAGACAAAACTTTGACTTTTTTGCTTTCGGTGTTCTTTTTCAGCTGCACTTTTTGAAAAAACAGCTGCGATAGACGTGGAAGAAGGCCAAAAGGCTGTGAAGTGGAAAATTAAATTAAATTTCTGAATTCAAAATTGACAGTATTTTTCAACTTATCATCCTTTTTCAACCATCATGAATTGCCCAGCACAATATTGTCTCCTGCGACAAAGTGACCAAGACATGTCATCATTGACGGAGGAGGATTGATATTTTTTAGACAGAAGCCAACCAAACCAAGCGTAATTTACTTATTTCTTAAGATAAGATGGACATAGACATGGACTTGGAAGAAAGAAGGGAGCTGATAACCCCAACGAAAATGATGGACAAGGCCTCACATCTACCCCACATCTCTGTCCAGGTTCCTGCGTCCTTGGCCGACTTTACAAGTCAACCTCCACTCAAGTTCTCGGTCATCAGTGTACGAAGGGTAAGTGAATGTACAAATGTAAGACTTGTCATGATGTTGAAGGCCTTTAAGGCATATTCATGCACTTTGTCTCTTGAAGACACTGCAACATTGACTATAGGTCTGACATTCACTCTCACACATTCATTACAAAACCAAACGAGAATCTTAGACCTCATTAAGTAGCTTAGCTTACGCAACCGTAAGTCAGTCAATAAGTAAAATGCATTCAGAAGTCAGTCTCCATTTAGAAGTTGAATTGAAAGGGTTAAAAAAGTCATCTCTTTAACACTCGAATGTCCACTGCATTTGTGAAAAGAAGAAGTGGTTTGGTCAATCTTTTAGCCAAGTAGTTTACATGGGCGTTGTTGATCGATGCTAATTTTAAGCCTAAATGAACGAAGCAATTAAGCATGTACAGAGGTTTATGTGAGGACGCATTAATTAAAGCTAAAAGATATAGCGTGGCTTACATAGCGTGGACATAGCTTAGACCAGTGACCTATGGAATGGTGTAGTCAGTGTCTTGTCTTGTGTGAGAGAATAATATGAATTAGCTCCTTTAATGATAGAAGAGAGAACCAAAGAAATCCCATTATTTCTGGTTTAGAATCCTATTTTTTAATGGAACTGATTGATATGTGTGATGTGTAATGACGCTATTTGTTTTCTCATTTTTTTCCAAGTGGTGGAATAGACTGTCCAGGCTTCAGAAGAGTGTACTTCTAATGTGTTGTTGTATCATATTTGGATTCACGTCCCTCCTCTCGTTGACATGGCCTTCGGCGACGTCGACGTCAGGATCAGGACTCCTGGGACAGGGACAACCTCAGAATGAGCATCTACACCAATCCATACAGACCAGTAGGGATGGGAAAGGATTCTCGCTCCTGCAGGAAGGGGGCTTGCCGCATCGAAGGAAGGGAGAAGAGTCGGGGTGGAAGATTCCAAGTGATCGGGATGAAATTGTGACGACGATTCCACAAGTACTAAAGCCAGATGTGGAAGGGGTGGTTTTGTCCGATAGGGAGAGGAATAAGAGCAATCCTCCGGGGACAAAAGTGAGTACTTTTGTAATTAGCTTGCAGTTATGAATGAATGTCATTTCATTCAATTTGTTTTGCAGATAAGTAAACAACAAGCTGAGAATATCAGAGGGGCCGTGGCTCTGGATCCATCGGTTATTTTGGCCGCCCGAAAACCACCGATTGACAAGCCAGGGAAGGAAATGCCACTAGTTTTTAAAGGTTCGTACTGAAATTATCGTCTTCAATTGTGTATCATTGTTCTTGATTGTTGTTGATAGGTCCTGAGACCACAAGACAGAAAGCGGTCGTTGAAGCATTTTTGCACGCTTGGAACGGATACCGGAAGTACGCTTGGGGAAAAGACCATCTTCGACCAATCTCTGGAGGAGGTCAGGACTGGTTTGGCTTAGGATTGACACTAATTGACTCTCTAGACACGATGTACATTATGAATCTTAAGAGGGGTAAGTACTTCTTAAATGCGTTAAAATAAACATAAATTTTGGTTTTCAATTTGTTTTTTTCACCACAGAGTTCGCGGAAGCAAGAAACTGGGTTGATAATTCCTTATCGTTTGATGTTTATCAAGATGTTAACTTATTCGAAACAACGATTCGAGTTTTAGGAGGGTTATTAGGAGCTTATCATTTATCGGGAGATACTGTATTCAAGAAAAAGGCTGAAGAGTTAGGATCAATACTCAGGGTTGGTTTCGACAGTCCGTCTGGCGTGCCTTACTCAGATATTAACTTAAGAGCGAAAACTGCCCATGGACCTACATGGAACCCGGATAGCACAACGTCCGAGGTGACCACTCTTCAGTTGGAGTTTCGAGACTTGTCACGAGTTACGAATAATCCAACATTTGAGGTATGAAGGATTTTTCCCAACTAATTGAGCGTTTAAACACCTAATCTTAATCTTTGTTACAGGAAGCAGCGATGAATGTCTCGAGACATATTCACACCCTCCCCAAGATGCATGGACTTGTGCCAATGTTCATAAGTCCTGGGTCAGGACAGCTACGCTCATCCGCAACGATTACCCTTGGTGCTAGAGGTGATTCGTATTATGAATACTTGCTAAAACAGTGGATTCAAACAGGAAAACGAATAGACTTGTGAGTAGATACAATATGCGTGTACTAATGTGTGAATTACACATCATGTATTTTTAGTTTACGCGATGACTACTTAACTGCGATTGAAGGAGTGAAAAATTTACTCGTGAGAAAAACAAAGTACACAAATCTAACGTTTATTGGAGAATTGGAGAGCAGTGGGAAAACATTTAAACCTAAAATGGTACGTTTTTATGAACGCTTAAATATTTAATCCAATACAATTTACTTTGTACAGGACCATTTGGTTTGCTTCTTACCTGGAACGCTTGCGCTAGGAGTATCTCATGGACTTCCACAGTGGCATATGGATCTTGCCAAGTCTTTCCTACATACATGTTACCAAACGTACAAACGCCAACCGACTGGGTTGTCTCCAGAAATTACTTATTTTGAGGAAGTAAGCCATTAGTCTCTAATTTAACTAAGGTTATTACAGTGTTTAATTTTGTAGAACGACCCTGGGAAAGACTTGTACGTGAAAACCAACGACGCCCACAACCTACTTCGTCCAGAGACTGTGGAAAGTTTATGGTACCTTTACCAAATTACGGGGGATAGCAAATATCAAGACTGGGGTTGGGAAATTTTCCAAGCATTCGAAAAATATACTCGTGTCCAGTACGGTTACACATCCATCAACTCTGTTCTTCACCCCGACAATACTCGACCTCGAGATATGATGGAGTCTTTCTTTTTAGGAGAAACGTTAAAATATTTCTACCTCCTATTCGGTGATAAGTCCACATTCGACTTGAGTAAATGGGTATTTAACACAGAGGCTCATCCTCTTCCTTGTTACGACCATTAATTAGAAAGTTATGTATCTATCTAAGAAGACTCAGCCAAATCTAGTCCAGTCACCCCTTCAATGTTGACGCACAGAAAGACTAACGAAAATATATATCCTATCGTATCGTCATTTGCAACGCTATGAATACGGTCACCTTAATTTTGTAGTAATAAGAATGACATAATGAAATGCAAGCATAGACCTTTATTTTCGATACGTAAAGTTAAATGAAGATTTTATTTGTAGGCACAATTCAACATTTTAGAGCGTAAACTAGTCACAGCTAAAGACTCGTCATCGATGTGCTTAACCATTGTAAGAAAGAATGCTACTTTTGTAAAGCGAGAATCCTGAGTTTTGTCGTCGTGCGATTGTGTTACGGTTTTATCATTGATTGGCTAAACGATTGATTGCATTAGAAGAGCTTCCTTCAGTTGAATTTTCAATACTAATAATAATAAATACTCTTATCGTGTGCTACGTGTGACTAATTCGATGAAGAGGGGACTTGTTTGACTACTTACATCTCAAATTACCTCTTCTTGAGGTAGACATTCTTAAGTGTTTTTTTTAGCAACTTGAGACATTGCTTTCACATTCATTCATTCATTCATTCGCAATAATTTCGCATTTGAGATGGCACAGGTTGGTACGACCATAACGTGTTAACTAAAAGCGCTAAAGCAATACATGTGTAATGTGACATTTAGCCGAAATCATTTTCAGTCAGTCTTCTCAAGAAAGAAAGACTTTGCTCATTAAACCTTATCAATATTAAGATACTCAAATTTTGATAACGTTTGACCTCTGACAATTAGAAGAATTATAGCTAACTCAAGTTCTTTGACACGTTCGGTCGTCAATCATCATTTCATATGCAGATTGATTGATAAGAAGATAAGAGGCTTCAGTGATTTTCATACCCAGGATAAACAAAGGGAGGGTATCATCATCATCGGACCACCACCACCACCATCGACCACATACCACCGCAAAGAACAGATGATGATGAAACACTCCGAGTTGGTCATTCTAAAAGTTTTTTAACTTTGAACTTGTGATCGTGACGAATATTTATATTTACTGAGAAGGGAGTTTTTGTTTTGTAATTAAAATTAAACCGTTTAGCTTTTAAGAAGATTGGGTAATTAATTAACATTTTTGAAGACCCTGATCGTCTCGTCATTCATAAAGGACTGAAGAAGAGGACAATAAAAGAAAGAAGTGACACATCAAAAAAGGTAAAATGTTTTCAAGAAACCTGTCAAAGCTTAAGTTTTCAAGGTATTAATAATTTCAAATCCATCGAGGGTGGGGGGCATTCCAACAAGTGATTGCTTTTGATATACCCCCCACTTTTTACTCTTGGGTGACCTCGACCTCCTTTCCTTCCTTTTTTCTCACGTCTCAAAGTGCCAGCAACTTGTCATAGCTTAAAAAAGAAGGTCCTTTATAAAGACAAAGAAGATGACACTTTCCTTCCTGTTTCCTCCTGTATTTGCATTTTGATTGTAATTGAAAAGGGAGGAAGCTAGAGAGGGGTACTTTATTTTTGTGCATGAGCTTCAAATCATGTCATTGTAAAAAAAGAGAAAGCAGTAGACTAGACTATAGACATTGTACTACTTTTTCCACTACTTTTACTTGGCATCCCTGCACTCCATTTCCATTCTTATAATCCTAAAGATAGTCTATACTAGACTGTGATGATGGTGAAAGCAGAAAAAGGTATACCTAAAAATAAGTTGGCATTGGATTGGATGCATCCCCATCGTCATCATCTTAAGCCGTCGTAAAGGGACACTGCTACGTCTGCTCCTAGCCTTGATGATGATGATGATGGTCCAAGTCTCTTTTTTACATATTAGCACGTAACTTCTTCTTCTTAGCTTTGCCTTTTTATACCCCTTTCTTCTATAAAAAGAGAAAGAAAGCAGGAGAAAGTTTTACGCAAGCTTTTACCACTTGACTTTATACTTTCTCTTTTAACGCTTTCCTTTCCTTTTTCTGTCTTATTAGTAGTATATATCCATATCGCAACTGCATCATATCACGCCAAGCCCCAGTCCATTTTCATATTATTATTATTCCGGTTCAAAAGAAAGTAGAAAGAAAAGAAAACTAACAAACAAACACGCCAAGATATCTAAACATGATCCTGGCATTCGCTATGTTTGAGTCAATCAGTTTTGCTTGCTTTCCTTTGCCTTTCATACTTTCTCCACGACACACGACACACAGCACAGCGTGTAATGTCATGTCATGTCGTGCGTGTATACGTTTAGTTTTAGTTAGTTAGAGAGACTCGAATATGATATGCCATGCTCTAAAGGAGGAAGGGAAAGTTTAGCTATGTTAGGCTAGGC
>JAQIWU010002538.1:0-11925 GCA_034696445.1 Isotomiella minor
ATAGTATCTCATCTCCATTCCTTGTCCCCCGGCCCATCGTCCAACAATGGAGTGACAAGTTGTTAGCACAGTCGCAGAGTTTTCATGCAGACTCGTTATCATGGGCAGGTACACAGATACAAGGAATATGGTTATCCCTGCCGTCAAACCACACGCCAGATAAATCCCAATAGGTAAACTTGAGTACAGGTTGACACTTCCATAGAAACTAACGACACTCAGGAGGAGGGCTCCTCCCATCGCAGTAAGCGTCCCTATGGACACGAATCCATCAAGCTCCTTCAACGCAATGGAAAGTTCCCTCAAACCAGTCATCGTCTCCTGTAAAATGACTCCAGGGTGGTGCACAAGGAAGGCCCCCTGCTGTCTGCAACTAATCCAGTGTATCCCATACAGAATGCAGTTGGCCATGACAGCCGGAAGGGATGCAAGATGACATATGGCCCGAGCAATTTCACAACCAGCAATGGATAAAAGGATGAAACGAAGTAGAACAATGGACAAGGCAGTTGACTCCACCAAAAAATCTAAAAATGACGCTTGGGTGTACCTATGAAATATGACTAGGGGGTCCCAGTTTTGAGTCACCAGTAAGATGGGGGTGAAGTACATGAAACAATGGATGGCCATGACGGACAGGCTTAATCCCAGGGTGAAAAGGTACGTAGAAGTCGATACTTTCGCAAAACCTTAAAATATAAGAAAGTACGAAAAGATTGGATAAGCTGAAATCTACAATCTTTACACCTACACTCTATGTTGTGAAGCCTTCCACAAACTCTTCGTAGCTCTGTGATGGAGTCTGCTATTTCTGCTCTGTACGCACCCACACGGTCACTCCACGCCAGTGCATAGATAGTGGAAATGGTTTGAAATAGAATGATGTACAAATGAGATGGACACATTGAGCGGACCCTTCCACTTACGAGTAGTGCAAGAAGTATTATGTTCGGAGCGACGACGATCAGTGGGATCATGACCCAGACGCACACGTACCAAATCAACAATCGACTAGGTTGGAGTTCGTGGGTCACCTTTTTGAGGACAGGATCCCAATTGATTGGGCACGTCCAGTAAAATCGGTACATGGAATGCAGGGTCTCTAGTGTTTTTACGGAAGGGACAATACTTGCGTCTCCTTCCAGAGTGTACAAGTCATTCCGCAGGAAATGGTAAGCCTTGACAACAAGGGAGCGTGTCCCTTCAATCCTTTGAACCAAGAACTTCTTTGCTAGGGTGCTCTGACTTATCAAAGCAGCCCACATGATGACTAACCTTTTCTCAATATTGTAAGAAAGTTTTGATTATTGATGGCCAGTACTGCTCCTATGGTTAAACTAAATTGGCTCGACGTTACCTTCAATTGGCTAAAATAGGTAGTTTTTTGCAGATCGATCCTTTTCCTTAAATCATTGTTTTAACTTCCTACATCAACATGATTAATCAACATGGAGTAAAATCAATACAAATAAATTGGGACATTTGGATAGGAAGTAATTTGACATTTGATATAATCATCAGGGATTACGAAAAAGTAAAGTATTGATTATGTAGGTTAACAACAAATTCGGTTAGGAGGTTTAAGTTTGAATGATTTCTTTTTTCCAATTTTGCGAAGACAGCGTTTTTTATTTTTCTAGCTAGCCAGCCACATAACTTTCCAAAAGAAACTTCTAAATAATGCGTAATGGATAATTTTTTATTTCGCATTATCTGCAAAGAAAATTCGGCAATCCGACCGGTTTTTTATGTGGAAGTTATTTGTCTGTACAAAACAATTTTTTACTCTTTATTTCTCTAAACGAAAGCGTAGATGTTTCACTTTCAATACGTCTTGTTTTAGCCTTTATCTCCCTATATTGCATTTGGGAGCATTCCAGGAGAGGAACTTTATTGTCATGTCAATTGCATTATTTATTACACGCATTATGTATTCTCAATTTGTGTTTCCGTGCCTTTTACGTCATACTTTATTAGATCGCATGTCACCTAATTGACTTATGTTCATGCCATAGGGTAGAAAACATCCAAAACTGCTAAAAAATTTGCAGTGAATCTCAGAACTGTAACATGCATACCTCCACATTGGTAACAAACGAAGCATGGATTGGTCAAATGCACGACGAGTATTGCAAGTGAAGAGAATCACAATCTGTCCTCGTCACCGTCATCATTGTTTTGTTTTCGAATCACGAAATGCATTATTCGTTTTACGTTTTTACGTTTTTAGTCAGACGGTTTTTTTTTCATGAGCAAAATAATATGCTTGGTTAACGTGTTTCGAAACTCTTAACCATCATTGTGTTATGTTTTCTCCAACAGAAAGCTTCAAAATAAAAATAGCAAATCCAAGGATATGTCCGACTTTTACAAGTTCTTAGCCTTTATGACCCTTTTGCATGTCGGGGTGCAAGAGACTTCTAGCTTTGCCCCAAGAAGGGTGTATTACCAACCGGAGACTACCACCGATGCTCCTTTGTCAGGTGACATATTATTAAAAAAACTAGTTTTAATTGCTCATTGTTGACCTGCCGTTACAATTGATATTTAGATAAACGATGCCAACCAGGGGAAATCTACCTTTCTAAAGTTGAGCCTTGGAACATTGGGGGTTTATGCGTTTTGGAAGTAAGCCTCGAGTTGTATTCTGGCTTGCAAAGTTTTTGTTACACTACTGCGAACAGTCCTGACATTCCAATCTGTGAGAAAACCACCAAACATTCCGGCGGAGGTCCCGTCCCAGACCATCCGGGTTCAATACAAAGAACAGATTGTGCTGAAAACAAAAAGTGGTCAGACCATTTAGGAAAATGCATTGCAGACTTGAGAAGACTGTCGTCGTCGTCTGTCGTAGGGTAATGTGAGGTTCGTATGGCATAATGGGGTTATAGTACATAGTAGTCATAACGAACTAATTCGGCAGTTAAGAATACCCTAAATTCTGCGTAGTAAGTTTCGCAATAAATTTTGTTAGCAATCAAAAACGATATCATATCTAAGTTCAAGGCTTCCTAACCCAAGAAAACGTATGTACACCAAATATCCAAGGTACTAATTGCTTTAGGGTGTAGGGTACTTTTTAATCTTTCGTTTAGAAATTATAACGGTTTTCATTTACGTCAGTCAGTCTTAAAATCTTCTGTTACAAAAAGATAAGGTCAATAAGAATGCCAATGACTTGAGAACCTAATGCCTAAAACCCATTCTCATTAAAATTGTACTTCTCATTTCTTTGTTGGTAAAGATCTTCAGGAAATAAAAAGACTGACCTACACCAGTAAACGTACCTAAATGTTGAAGTGTTTTGTAACTCTTAATGACCTAACTGTTGATGCGAATCTGTTAGGATTGACTTAGGTATTTTCATGTTTTCACGTATTTATGCGAATCCTTTGTTTTGCGTTACTTGTCATTTTTTTTACATCTTCGTCAATAATAATGAGCCTCATATCTACGTTGTTAGGATTTTTCTTCATTGCATCGCAAAAGCCATTCAACTTGAACTTGACTGCCGCACCATAAACCGCAGACTAATTCTCGTGCGTGTTGTTTCTAATGATGGGAAAAAACGTGTCAATGTATCCCACAACTCACATTGCTGTTACAGATAATATGTTGCTACAATATTTCTTTCTAAAAGTTACTAGAAGAATTTCCAGTTTCTCATCAAAACTAGAACGCCATAAACCAACTACCTAAGACAACAGGTAATGCCTTACGTCAGAGTGGTTTTCGGCCTTTTCCTACTTCATGGTGGATGTAATAGAAACGTACCGCAGAGAAAAAGTTGTTTGCGATACTTAGATAATAGGGTAATTACAGTACCTGAGAATATTATGAACGATGTGTATTTTCTCTTTACGGTTTATTCTTCCCAAGTCAGTCTTTGAATGCGCTTGTGAGAATTTTTGCATATTCTAAAAGTTTCGGACATTAGCATTTTGAAAATGAGTAAGAGGACTGTACAGAAAAAGCTTTCCCTTGACCTGTCCGCCCTCGGTGACCAAACTGGGGAATATACGGAAGAGGAGGAAAATGCAATCCAGAGACTATACGATCTTATCGATGGTGAGTCCCTTATTCTATGTCTTGCGTATAGAAATTTATTTCATGAATCTATGAAATTAAAGCCGACAGCGATCTCCAGACGTGGAACAAGTACGCGCAAAAGAGCATTCTGATCATCAGTTTACGTTCCAGCAACTTGAACCCGGAATGGACATACAAATTTGTGAGTCATCTAAACTTTCCAAAGCAGCCTAAAACATTATTATTTGTCTTTAGATGAAAGACCTTCACAAAATGGCAACGGAAACAAGTCCCGAGATCTTTAAGCAACTGGACCCGACCTCAATCAAACCCATCATTGACCAACAACTCTTCCAAATAGTGTCCCGTCCAAACGATGTGGGACCTGCAGTGCTCGTTTTTCGAATTGGGAAATGGAACCCTTCGGAAGCATCCCCTGAAGAGGTGGGGGCAGCAGGGGCCCTGTACGTCTACGCTGCTGCATCAATTTCTCCAGAGATACAGAGGAAGGGACTCTACTACGTTTGTGACGTGTCGGGTCTCAAAATGAGTCATGTGAAGCAAATTTCCATAAAGCTGGGCCTCATGGTGGCCAAGATGTACGGAATGATACCCCCCATTGTCAAGGGGATCTGTGTCATCAACAGCATGATGTTGTTTGAACACACGTTCAATCTCTTTAAGTGGATCCTTCCGGCGGATCTTCGAAAACTGGTCCATGTGACGAAGGGGACAAAGACCCCCTTGAACAAGCTCCTTCCACCTTCACACGTGCCGGAGGAATTCGGGGGAGAGATGCCTTCAGAAGAGGCCTTCATGGAGGGGATTGAAGAGAAGATTCATGAAAATCCGCAGCTATTTAAGCTTATCGACTACCTGCAGCGGGATATGCGAAGTGTACTTGGCAAGAAGTTGTAAATAAGTAAATATAATTTTGAATAAATTAACTTCTTTCGAGTTTACATGAAATTCTTTTGTCAATTTTGTAAGCATCAGTCAGTCTCATTTTCCCCAATTCCTTGCTCTCTCATTACAGCGACGGTGAAAGATGTCTCGTCACGCCTGCAGTGATTGATACACCTTTTATCCCTTCTGAAATTTTTAACTTCGAATGACATTCAAAGTGGGAAATTAGTAACAACGATGATAAGGACAAACAACTCATGATAAAGGATGGTGTTGAGAAATCGAAGCCTGCGTGCAGCTTGTCGATCCGATGCCGGGGACTTCACTGTCACATTTTCTTCTGTTTATCCAAAAATATCCATAAAGTGTTGTAAATCTGAATCCTTACAATAGGTATTAGAAACTCCTTGAAGATCAAGGTCGACGGAAAAGAATGGAATTAACTTCAGTATGGGGTATTGTGAGACTGCTTTTTGTACTGCATTATTATTGTCAATCATTTATTGTGAAGCATTCCTTAACGCATCTGTGTAGCAAGCAATGGCTATTGTCTATAAAGAAGAGATCGAAAACTGCGCAATCATTATCTATCGTAGTGAGATTGTTTAATTGATTGTATTACAATATTTCGATGGGAATAACACTGTCAGTGATCGTGCTGTTTTTGCATACAAGAGACAATTGCATGGATGATAAGCGTTTTTTGGGTTTCAAAC
The DNA here is from genome assembly GCA_034696445.1 of Isotomiella minor. Lineage (NCBI taxonomy): Eukaryota > Metazoa > Arthropoda > Collembola > Entomobryomorpha > Isotomidae > Isotomiella > Isotomiella minor. The sequence goes on from JAQIWU010002538.1 coordinate 5,652, forward strand.
AAAAAATTGCTCAGAAAGGAGTCAAGAAAAGCAAAGTGTGTATAGAGTATTCATTACACTTTTGCAGCAAGTGCTGGACTCTGCATTAATTTGACCGTTCGACTATTCTTAAATCTTATTAACATGAGTTTGGAACCAACCAACGAAGAAGCGGAACTAATTAAAAAGGTAATTTTAAAAATTCCCTTTGACCTTCACCTGGTTGGTGACTTGTGACCTTTTCAGTTCAGGACAAAATTAGACGACGTTCTGGTGACAGAGGAACAAAAGTCTGACGCATTTCTAGTTCGATGGATAAGAGGTGCTTACCAATAAGGAAAAATCCCTAATTTCGTAGTGACTATAATCCGTCTTATTTTTACTTAAGCCCGAGAAAGCAACCTGACTGCTGCTGAAGATATCCTACGAAAGGTTTTGTGATGAAATTGTACAAGGTGACCATAAATTCTAAACTGTTACCTCGCTATAGCATCTGATATGGCGTGCGGATTTGAAAGTAGACACTTGTCTAACCAAGCCATTTGACCCGTGGTTCGAAGTTAACTTTCCGTATTGGGTGGACATGGTGGACAAACAAGGGAATGTTGGTAAGAAATAAGGAAAGTTTCCACGTAAGATTTATCCATTACACACGTCTTTCAGTCATGTACATACCCTACGGTTCCTGGGACGTACGGAGGGCAATGAACAATGACAAGGAGTTGCTTTTCGAAACCTTCATTTCTCGCTTCTTTGAACACATCCTCGAGGGGTTGAGAAAAGAGAATGCGGAGTTGGAGGGAAAGGGAGAATGGCCTCGAAGGTTGTGGTTTCCAGTCGTGGACTTTAAAAACTACAGCTATGGACAATTATCACATTGGAAGGCCCTCACAAACACGCTCAAGATAGCCTCCACTTTTGAAGCCCACTACCCTGAAATCCTTGTCAAATGTTATTTTATCAACTGTCCTTCAATTTTCCCCTTTTTTTTTGCAATGGTGAAGAAAGTTATGGCTCCGAAAACAATTGGGAAAATGACCATCTTCTCTGGAAAAAGGGAGGAATGGGTTGCGAAATTACTCGAAGAAATTGATGAAGACCAACTACCCGCGATACTTGGAGGTAAAAAGGTATTACACGTAGGAGATAAAGTCTATTCGCAAGAAAAGTAAGCTAAGCAATGAACTTTAATGCATGTCTGTAATTATTGTAGTCTTAGCTTGCCCCAAAAGTCGAATTTTATTCATAACTAGAAAGATTCAAAGTTTGTGCTGAAATTAGTAGACAAAAGGTTTCTGACTCTTCACACTCACCGTCGTGGAATCTAAATGTTTTTTGTAGAACGCATCAAACAAACCCTCGACGCTCTTCCCCCCTGGGATATTAACAAGGGAGGGGAACTCATCCACCACAAATCTCATCAAACTAAAAAGCACAATTTGGTCACTGAAATTAACTCCTTTTTCCTCCTCACACATTTCACACTTGGCCAACTCTTCGCCTTTTGTGACAAACTCGCTGCGTTGAGCTTGTAGGATCATGAGGACCAAGTTCGTCACCTTCACGGCGTGATGGTTCGTCCCTTGGGAAGGGGACTGGAGGGTGGAGAGGAGGGCGTGGGTGAGTTTTATCAGGGTAACGACAGTTCCTGAGAGTCTTCGGCCCTGGAAATGGTTGTCTGCGTGGCCCCCAAGGAAAGTTTTGAGTTGGGCTGGGTAGACTTGAGAAAAGGACGAGAGGAGGAGGGCTGAGGCCAGTTGCACCCACTCTGGCTCGTTCAGTGTTTTCTTAGAGCTGTAAAGAATGGAAGATGTTTTAGAATGGTTTACAGAAGCATATGATAGGAACTTACTAAAAGGAATTGTCCCACTTCACCCCTACCCCACCGTCACTCGTTATGGTGACCAACCGATCGTCAAATAGCTTCATGGTACTGGACAAAATGTCCCCTTCGCAATCTGCCCGCAAGGCCTTCAGGAGGTTCTCGACAATTCCTTTGGGATCTTTTGGCCACGAAGAGGAGGAGGAAGGTTCTGTCTTGGTACAATTTCTGACTCCCGAATAAGGTAGGTCTAGCTGACTCAGCTCAGTTGTGTTGGAGTCCCGTTTGCTCATGGTCGGACTGAAAAGGTAGTCGTCCATCTCGGCATCCGTTATGGCGTCCTTGATCATAAATTCGACGTTCGTTGCTAACAAGTCATCGTCGCGTTTTCTGTTCCGAGGATTCCTTCCCCTTGAGCCACTCTTCCTTTTCCGCCTAACCTTAATTTCTTCCACGGGGGCCTTTTTCTTTTTCGGGGTCGTGGGGGCGATGTCAGATTCGTTCGTGGGTGGCAAAGATGTGGCTGGTGGTATTGTGTCATCCACGCTGGTTTGTGGTGTCGGTGGTTCCACTTTGATTTCTTCAGCATGGGCCTTTTTCTTCTTTTTCTTTTTCGGTTCAGGAGCGTCTTCCGTGTAGTTGTCTTTAACCTTCTCCTCAAAAATCATTAGACTTTCGCCCGTCTTCTTTTTCTTTTTCTTCTTGCCTGTGGACGGGTCCACTTCACCAACTGGCTCCATTGGCACTATTGGTGCTTCTGTGGTTGTTGTCGTCGTCGTAAGGACCTTGACTGCAAATCGGTCAACAAAACTGGACTCTTTACACCGCAGTCCAAAGAGGCAGGCCTTCGTCACCTTGGGTTTAGGGGCAGCTCGATTCTGCCCACAGTTTGAGTGGTGGAGGCCAAAGCAGAGCCGTTTCTGCTCCAGAGCCCCACTCCCTAGATCTCTGCTCTCCGCCTCAAAGGGTGGGGGTGTCGACGCGGAGAGGAGTTGGGCGTAGGGAGACCAGGGTGGATGCTTCGTGAACCCATATGCGTCCAAGCTGTTGCTCATGAAATCTTCGTACATTGGGAACTCAGTCGCACTGACCCCTCCACTGTATTCCAGATTCGCTTGTGGTTTTAGGGAAAGAGGGGGATCCGTCGTTCTCCAACTCCAGTGCAGTTTTGACAAGTCAGGATTGGATGAGAGTCGGGGTTCTAGGTGCCTTTTTGACCTCGTGATTGTCATGCCAATGCCCACGGTAAGGATGGAAGGGCCGTCTCGCAGTGGGAGAAAAGCTGTGACAAAGTTGCCTTTGTCTGTGTGGTAGTGGATCGAGTAGACGTCCCATTCGAGTGAGGTCTCATGTCCAAATACCCTGCATGACACAAATGGTTAGACTCCAACGAATTAGGTCAGACATAGGTACTCTACCTGATGTAAGCGAGGTGCGCAGTGTACTTGTTCTTCTCCTTGGGAACCTCCCTAAAGACCAGGTGGCAACTCACGTTTTTGAAAGGGACCTTGACCGTGTCCAGAAGGACCTTTGGGGGCAGAACCACAAGAGGCTTCCCCTCGTCATTCGTCCCGTTGTGAAGAACGACGATGTCAGGCATGTGGACAGAGACGAAGAGGGAGGCCTTGATGCTCTCATTGTACTTTCGCATGAATTCTTCATACCCTTTCAAGGGTTCCTTATTGGGAAACCAACTGGCGCCCTTCTCAATCAGGGTTAGTTCTGATGGTGATGGAGATGGAGCTTTGGGGGGTGTGGGTGACGTAGTGGCAGATGTGAAAATCAGTAGCCAGGTTAAGGCCACTGACTTTCTTCCGCCTTCAGAAAAGCAGCATTTTAAGTGCATGGTGGTTATAAGGCAATGACGAGCTTGTGACACACTTGGATGAGGAGAAGTGTAGGTTCTGAGTGTATAAGATAGATGAAATGTATAACACCGGACAATTGAACTTCCGCATCATTGTGTCTGGCAATTGAGCAAAAATTGTCAATGCGATTGATGACGTTGAGGCATCATGTATGTAGGTCGCGGGGTGATCCGAGAAAGAACAATTGCTAATGTGGACTTTTTATTTCACTCAATTTTAGGGCATTACATAAGTGACGCTTACTTGCCGTAAAAGGCTTGTATCCTTGCAGCTTCCCTAAGCCCGGTCTCGTATGCTCCATGAACTGTGGAGTAGAAGAGAGGCGAGGTTGCTTCCCCAGCAAACGCGATAAGCTAAAAAAAGAAAGAAGCCATTAACATTTTGCCTCCTAACTCCTCAAAGGAATAGCGTACAGGTTGACTTGAAGCTAGGTGCAATACTGGTTCTGCCAAGTCCCTCGCCCACACGTCCGCTAAGTCACTGTCCGTGGAACGGTAGCTATAGGATCCTTTAAGAACAATATAGTCTTTTAATGTAGACAAGCGTTCAAAAGATCTTAGAGGCTTACCCAGGATGAATGCGTTGCTATACCAAGTGGTTGTGTAGGTTCGAATGGGTTCGGTTATCAGACCTGGGAAGGACGCGTCCATGAAAAGATGAAGAGTTTTCATCACACTCGCTGTCACGTAGGCTGGGGGCATTCGGTCCAAGTACTTTGTAGGCACTCCAGACAGCCAGACTCGGAAAACGTTGGGGGCTGAGCCAGAATCGACGTTGTGGAAGGACAGAATGCTTCTGCACCACAGGGGAATGAGCATTCCGTTAATATCGTGCTCCACCATGAGTTCTATGACGAAGGACATAATTTAGCGTGGTTAAACGAATTCTTTGGGTTCTACCTTCCATCGTAATGTCCTCTCTCCAATAGTCCAGAGTCGTATTGGTGTAGTCGTGGTCATTCCAAACTGGGAACAATCCCTCGTAGTCGGAAGGCCACCAGGGTTGAGCGAATTCGAAGTTGATTTTTGCAACGGATCCAAAGCCAATATTCTTAGAGCCCCAATAAATTTTATCTCAAGCAAATTGCGACAATAGCTACGACTCACCTCGATTGCCAATTCTTTTTTGGCAGACAAGGGTGGAGTAAATAACTGCATATGGTTGGCTTTAAGAACGCCAAGGGAGGCTGTGAACACAACATGATCCGCATCATAGCTTTGTCCATCCCGAGTGGTCACTGTGAGGTTCTATTTATTCAAGAGACAACATAAACAACCTGGAATTGATAAGCAACTATATTTTTACCGTTTGTTGCGTCGAGTACTGAATATTTGTGACTTCGGTATTGCGGAAAATCCAAGGGGGTAGTTCGTAATTGCCGTCCTCCGTGAAGTTGCCCGTCAGGATGATTTCAAACAGAGTGGAGTAGGAATATGGTGGAATCCATCGGACATTTTGTATTCCTTCCAGCACAAGGTACTGCTCTCCCTCATCGCTACCTGAGGACTGGAACCAGTTGTCTGACGCTTCTTCAGCGAGCTGTGTAGGACAGAAGCATTTTTTCATTTAATGCAAAGGCTTACTTTGGAATTCTTACAGTTGTGCGATGGGCCCAGTCTAAAATCGATTCCATCAAGTCCTCAGCGTAGTCAATTTGATGAAATTCTTCAAACTTTTCCATGACGAACCTTGCCCAGTCTCCCATGGAATCCCCGTCCCACTCATCACCCAGTCCCTCTTCATCAAACCAAATCGTTTCCAGGAGGGCCCACATTTCCTCAACAAGAGTTGCATTGAGCACTTCACCATTCGGGAAGGCAAAATTGTCCCCGTACTAAATTCCCCAGCACAATGTGTTAAGAATATGAAATTGTCCTGTTTGTCGTCATTACCTCAAATGGTAGAAATTTTCTAGTCGTAGAGGAATTGTCCACAAGGCCTATATTCATTCAGTGACTAAAGTAGTGCATACATAAAGTAAAATACAACGCACCCAAAGGGTAAACCAGTTCAAAAATGCTGTTTCCGGTTTCCCCATGAATCCATTCTCCTCCCATCTCCATGTATTGACCGCTTGGTCCCGCTGCAAAGATATCCTTATTTTTGATAATTTGCATATTAAAATTGATAAAATTGATAAGTGACTAACGAAGTCGCTGTGTGTGGGTCCGCCCTCCAATTCGACCCATGGCTTCAAATAACGTGACATTGAAACCTGCTTCGTGTAATTTGGCAGCCGCAGTTAGCCCTGCCACTCCAGCCCCAATCACAATGACCTTTGGTCCTGACTGTCTACAGTCCAATAATGGAGATACAGGTATTGATATGATTCAAAATCCGACATACCTGTCGTCTTCATTCCCAAGTATTACGGGATTAGCCATCAAACCATTGCAAACGGTGGAAAACAGTCCAGCGTAGAAGAAAAGGAGAAACATCTTATTGCCGTATGCTGTCTGAGACACACTGACTGACCTTTTAATTAAAAATACAAAGGGTTTATACATTTAATTTTGTATGGATAATCTTGACGCAGTAAGCTTCATGATAAAGAGAGATTGACAAGACAAAAGATGAGTATAAATAAATTTGAAGCGTCAGCATC
>JAQIWU010002539.1:0-11925 GCA_034696445.1 Isotomiella minor
TATTTTGTACAGGGAGGCAATGTGATCTCAGGGGACCAGCATTTCCACTTGGATAAATTTCTTAATGAAATTGTGTTGGGGAACCAACAATAATTGCTAACTATTTCTATTGTGTATTTTAATGTGATTCATTTTGTAACATTCCGGACGAAAAGTCACTAAAATTATTGCTACTTTTTGTTAAGTTTGCCAGCAAATATTGTACAAGAACGGAAAGAAAGATCAACACTGTTTTGTAACTTTTTAATTAACAGCAATAAAAACTTTTCGTCTTTTATTGTAATTCGTCATGTAAATTCTGCCACAAACAGTTCAATGTTTTCCAGTCTAGACTTTAATTAGTTATACAAACCATATTTCGTCACCCGTAATCTAGCTTTTCTAACGGTTGGAAAAGGATTGAAGCCTGCGATGGACACTCCTTTCTTGAGGGGTCGAGTACTTGTACGGCCTTTTATAATACTATCCGCCACCACACCTACACCTGACCCTTGACTATTTGTTCTTTGTAATCGTCTTCCTTTGTACCCTTGTCTTCCACTTCCTACGCTGGATGCATTGGAAGAGACGCTCGAAAGTCGTTCCTTATGAGGATTGGTTAAAGAGGTTTTGGAGGACGATGGGGCTCCTAAAATGTTTTAATTTTGTTTAGCATAAAATGTGAAATTAATTTATCAAGGTGTGTGCTCACCGGAATCTCTATCCTCTGAGCCTGACCCTGACTTGGCACTTTCACTGCTACGAGCACTTTGTTTCTGGATCGTCATGTCAAAAGAGAGGTGGTGGTGGTCAGTTTCCTCCTCATCGTCACCCTCAGCATCTTCATAGCTTTCATCATCTTCGTCATCATCTAAATCTGGGACCCTATTCAATCTGAGCCTTTGAAGGATCAGAATGTTTTCTCGGATCACAGCGTTAATTTTAATTTCTTCTTCAGATTCCGAAGGAATGCTTCCCCCATCTCCTCCTACTTGGCCAGGACACAGGGTGGTCAGATACTCAGGGCTAGGGCTGTCAAAATCTGAGGGGGATGGATTCTCGGTGTATAAAAATTCAGTCATCTGCGGAGGACGTGAGATGTCTGAAAACGGTGAGCTGGAAGGGGCATTTGCTTTCCCTTTGAGACTGTATGGGTCAGTTGGGGATACAATGTAGGATTCTTCGTCCTCACCTTCCACTGCTTTTGAGCTTTTCTTCTGTGGGGAAGTTGGAGAGGTCAGGAGGGAACTCAGCAAGTCTTTTTTATTTAGGCCGGAAGCTGACTCTGGAAAGTCTATTGGCTCCTCCTCAACACTCCTTCTTTCTCCAAACGTTTCTATCAAGTTCAGCCTCAAGTCTGAGGGTGAGAATGCGGGAGGGACAGAAGGTGACTGAGTTCTAGAGTTTGCAGAAGAAGACCTATTATGGCTATGACTGTGAAGTTTGGGCCTTGGTTCATTGGGAGTCTCACGTTTCCCCACCTCCGTTTGATCATCATTTTCCTCATCATCCAAGATACAAATGTCGGGTATGTCCACGCTGGAGAGTGAAGGCATCTCCAAACTCGACAGACTAGATTTTGACATCCTAGTTGACTTCAGGTCAGGATGATGAGGATGTAGACTCTCTGCAATGAAGGTTGAGGTTAGTGGGGAAGCTGCCGCAGGGGAAACACTACTTTCTCCAGAGACTGAGCCAATAGGGCTCATGTGAAGAGGCGAAGGAGAGGGTGTGAGAGAATTTGTTCCTTGGGATGATAGAAAATTATCCGTGGGTGGAAAGGGGCTTACAGGTGAGGCAATAGGAGACTTTGGAAATGGGGGCAATGATAGTGACTTTGGGTCTATGACGGTGGTGCAAGCGGAAAGTGTTTTCAGATTTTGGAATTGAAGTTCACAAATCCTTTTACTGAGGCTTTCATAAAAGCTGTCACTTTTCCCTAACTTTGTCATTTCCTCTAGAAAATGCTGGCTGTCGTTTGTGTCGATCATAGAAGGGGACCTATGGAAGAAATAGAAATTGAAATAAATGTCAGGATGTCATTACTTTCACTTCTGTAAGAACAATGCTATTACAAACCTGTTGAGATGAGGCAGTTCTTTACTACCTTGGCTGTCAGAACTCGGGTCAAAGCTAAAAATGTCGAAATTGAATTCGTCATCCTTCTTTTCTATTTTACACTCCAGGGTGTCTCCCTCTATTTTAATCTCTCTTCCAGATTTGCTCCCAATGGAGCCAGATCCAGATCCGGTAAAATCTTCCGGAGGCGTCTCATTTTCCTTGGATGAGTCTTGCAAAAGTGGTGCTCTTTTTTCTAATGTGATGAGGGACTTGGTGGATTTTTTGTGTCCACCCACACCTTTTTTCTTCACCCATTTGTTATCCGAGTCACTCCAAACCCCCTCCGAGGAAGACGACCCTCCCGACTTTGCACCACCTTCCTCTTCTGCGTCACTTGAGTCGCAGAGTTCAGTTGAACTGGAAGAACTCGTTGTTCTGGAGGAAGATGAAACGGTCCGGCGTCGGCGGAATGTTTTACCGGTTTTGCTGGCTGTGGTCTTATCCCACGTCATAGTTGTCTATAGAAGGACAATTATTGTCCCACGTTAGCATTTCATAAATGGAAGATGTAAGGAAAATGTGCCATTATTTCGAACTCGTTACCTGTTTAACTTTGGTCGTCCCAATTGCCTTATGGTGATGATTATTGGCGTTGTTGACATGCTTATTACTTGTTTTATTGTTTGTTATGTTGTTGGAAGTGTTGCTACTTTGCCTATGAACGTTGACGTTTTGGTCTCTGCTACCCAAGTTGTTATGATGGTTATTGTTATTGTTATTAGTAGGGGCGAGGGGAGCTTTCCCACTTCCACTGGATCCTCGTCTTAGCTTGGGCTTTGGCGAAACGGTTTGTTTCTTTGTAGTTGGAATGAAAAGCGAGTTTGCTCTCTGTCCTGGAACACTGATTCTAGACGCCTCCAGCCCCTATAATAGATTATAAGAATCGAATTGTGTTAATCGAGGTTGAAGAAAAGTGATATGAATTACAATGTAGGCCAATGACAATTTGTACCTTGAGAATAATGGTGGTGGCCTTTTGTCGATGTCTTATAGCTGCATAATGTTTCTTCAGGTTGTCCAATTCTCTTTTGGCGAGGAAAAATGACTTGTATGGCGTGTCCTGTTGAATTATCGCCCTATGCTTTTGTCTAAGTTCGTCCAATCCTGGGAGTGGAAATGGACCCACGCTCACAATGCACTAAAAATCAATACAAGTTTGATAGATTTGAATTACTTCCACAGTCTTATAAAATCATATGAATGGTGGAGCGACAAGTGTTTTCAGGAAAGCACGTACTTTCACTAGTGAATTGGGGTCCATTAATCCGCAGTCGGTCATTTCCCTTGTTACAGACCCCATCACGGAGTAGAAACCGTCAGCAGACCTAACTTCCAGGATCCGTCTAGATATGAGAAGGACAAGAGTGTTTAGTTCTATGTAAGTACTCATAAAAGACGGTGTAATTAATTACGTTTCAATAGCTGCCCATAAAACTAAGGCCGCTCGCAACAAAACTTCGGAGCCTTCAAGGAAAACTAGGTCCCATATCTGAAAAGTAAAATCCAAGTAAAGTGTAAGCCTCCTCTTTATTATTTGTGGATCACAGCGTCACATAAAACAAAGGACATAATTCTACTTTTATGGGTCACCCGCATCGCCTGTGGAATCTTTTGAATATGAACCACTTAGGAAATGATGGGATAGTGCAAGTGGTAGTAGTTGCTCTTTTATTTTGCGACGCCTGACCAATTCTATGAATAATTCATTTTAGGATATATTTTGCATTTTATTTTTCAATCGTCAAAGTCCTTCTACATTCTAGGCTCGGTTATTGAACAGCCCAACATTAACATCCTGAAATCGAGGATCTACCCGGAGGTCGGATTCAGAGGAACAGAGTATTGCGGGGCGAAACGAGAATCGTTGGGTTTTCAACGCTGGATATGCGTTCACGTGAAATCACTAATTAGGAAATTTATTTTGACTCACCCTTAATACTGATGGAGGAGGAAGACAGTGTATAAACAATGTCAGAAACCAATGCATTGTAAATACATCAATTAAAGGAGGTTGTTCCTCTCCTCCTTGGAGTCGACAGAGCTGAGCGTGAAGCGTGGGTTTCCTCATTCTTAGAATTTCCCTGAAAGAAATTAGAGAACAAACGCTGCTAAAAACAGCAAAAACCGCATTTAATAAATTACCTAAAAACTGCCATATCCACAGCCAATCCTCTTAGACCCCCACTGAAATAACCTGCAAGTAGAAAACAAGGATAGTTTGCAATGACAAAAAACGGTGCTGTAAAATTGAAAGCTTGCTTTAGTACTACATTGATCTATCGTGTATAGACCATAAATTAATTTAGAAATGACTTTACGAAATCTCATCTCGAAAAGGACGAGGAGAAAGTAGTGAAAGCACGGTATACTATAAGTTGGTAGCTACATAATAATAATGAGGATTTATTGCTTCATTTATAGACACACACTATAAAATCATACATGGGTGTGGTAGCTACCATTATTTGATGGTGAACCGTTTTTCTTTATCATAGGTCAGGCCAGGTTTTCGGAGAAAGATAGATTTCCTTTCATTGTAATTCGTGTTATTCTCCTAGAATAACTTTGGTGCGCAAACAAGCCAGTCAACCACATTCACGTGGTTGGTTTGTTCATTATTATGGCCATGTCGTGTCAATTTATTTCAGTTTACTTTCCATTTCTTCTTTCACTTTCACCTTTTCCGCGTAGTGAGAAGAAAGACATGTATTGAATGAGAAAAATAGAGAAAGCGAAAGGGCATCTGTTTTTCCAGGCCCCTTTGATCGACCACAGAGAGTCAATACGTTTCCTGTGAATAGGACCGACAGAATCTGTACAAGATCAACGTGTCAGTCTTCCTTTAGTTCCTTTAATACAACTTTCTCTGAAAAGGAATTTTTTTACTTTTTGTGAATGAGGAAGGTTTTGAGCCTGTTTTGTATAGAGAGGATAAGGACGCTGAAAGATGAAAGGAAGCTGCGAAATTGGGGGTTCCTTCACTATTGCAATGCACAAACATCAAATGGTGGTATGTCTATGGTCAATTTTTTCATGGTATTTAGCAATGAGACAAAAAATACGAACTCCAGTAAGTTCTTCTCAGTATCACAATCCCCATGCCCTCATTTTCTTCAGTTTTAGTTCAGACCCGACTGGATTCTATTATAAAGACATTTATATAAAGAAACGTAGGAGGATTAAGCGTCTTTCTAGCGCAACGGCTTAATGAACAACTTTCCTTTAGTTTTCATTTGAATGAGAAGACCGACACTTTTTGCTTTTACTATAAAAATGCTGACTATACAGCTTTCTCCGAACAACTTTACTGATTGTAAGGAGTTTATTGGCAGTTTGTAGCTATTAGAGAGAGAAGCTTGGAATCTTGCCATGTTCCAAATTCATTACTGCAAAAAATAGACTTGACGTCTTTCTGTTTGTTCCTATCCTGCGTACATTTACCGATGTCGCTCAGCCTTGAGGCGAACTCAAGGTATACAGAGCGTTCTTTCGTAATATAGTGTGTAATGTTTGATTGATGAAGGGAAGAAATGCTTCATTAGCACGCATATCTACGAATGCCACTCCTTTTCTGATATGAGGTGACAGTTGGCATATGTCACTAATAAGTCTCATAATGTTCGTTACACAGGAGAAGGCAAACAAACATCTCTTCACTTTGTTTACTGAGGTTGTGTAGCAGTGGCAGAAATGAAGGACCTGCGTCAGCGTTTGTGGTTTTTGTTCAAAACTACATCATCTGTAGGAAGTCAGGGCCCTTTATTATTGAGTTAACGTACATAAGCCAAGGCAAAGAACCTTGCCTTGGACGGAACCAACGATGAACCCATACGGAAGCACGTTAGCTTCATTCATCCCATTTTGGTGGACTAAATTCAATTATCCAGTCTCCTCCAAATGTCCTTAATATAAACTCTAAAAAAGATTTTCTCGAGTTTTGCGTCATATTTTTCCTCTTCTGTGTATATCTCGTGCCATCTTATATGAAAGACTACAATTTGAATTTATAATCGACGAAGGAGGATATGAACTTTACGTACTCGTACGTCAAAATCCAGATAGAGCTTTCAACAAAGACCTGAGAAACTTTCCAAAATTTCCCAAAGGGGAAAATCATTTTCTCCTTTTCTAAGAAACTGCCTGAATCTCCAACCTCAACCCATTGGGGAAGGGAAAGCAAAGGCTTATCTTGTATTTGTCATTCTGTCAAGCAGAGACTAAGTACATATAACCGAGCGTATCTCCCACCGCATTGCAAACATGTCCACACCTTTTCCGATAAAAGAAATGCCTTTATCTCACCTTTTTTTGCAAACTGGAGGCGAGACGAAGAGAATAAAAGTCAAATAGAAAATTTAATGATCCACGTCTAACTAGTCTCTACAGAATTGAAGTGGAAGTGAAAGCAGCAGTGCCTGGTGTGCCCGACCTCGCCATTCCATTTTCGGTTCACTTTTCACAGAAGGGAAAGTATGCATCCCAGTCCCAACCCACCTATATTCCTCCAGAGAAGACTTTCTCCTCTCCCTCACTTTATTCTTTTCTGCACGATCAACGCCATATGGATGAAAACTTTCTCCTCATACTAATACAAACCAGGCCTTTTTTGGCTTACGTCAAAACTAACCTCTGTATCTTCATCATCGTCAAACAGCCGTGTCTACCTACGTCTGCCGTTATCATTTTCACCTACAATTGTACTTATGGACTTTAGAAACCACTGTAATACTTTTTTTTTCGCAATAAGAATCAGTAGTGAATGCAGTACAATTGCTTTTAGTCTCGGTGATCATAAAAGCCTCACGAGGATATACAACTACCGGAGTTGATTCTATTGTATTCTATGGCTTCGCTTTTTTCCTTTTTCCTACCGCTGTTGACCTACCTTTAGCAAAAAAAAGATTGGAGCAGAGGTTTCATACCTTCGTCCCCTGGGTAAAGGCAACAGAGTGAAAGTAAGTAGGTTGTTTTTTTGTAAGCGTGATGCAGAGAGAGAAGAGTACACTTTACTTTAGATTATGCAAATTCAATGTTCGTAAGTACAAGCATCGCATGCAGGTAAAATCATATCCGGTAGGCTTTTTTACAAAGTTGAAAAGGTAGCAGAATAAATAGACCAGGGTTACCTTGAGGTAAGACTCCTTCTATGAGGAAGATAAGTACTTTGAGCGTAAGAGTCTCATCTCCTTGAGTCATTTCCAAGAGCATCGCCCCAATCATATTGAACCCTTGACAGTATCCAACGCTGGGATTCCATCGCCCATAAGCCACCAAAACAGACTTCAGTTTAATTTGTTTTGCACCGCTGAAACCAGTACAACCAGTTCGATGTAGATCCTGTAGATGACAAGGGAAAATAATTATTTTACACTTCAATAGAAATGGATATGTATACATTCACGTTGAGTTAACGAGTCAGTCCCTAGAGAGGTGTGCGAAACCACACCATTGTTCCATTGTTAGATAGTAAAATAAATATGAGAAGGATGACGCAGATGATGAAAAGTTTCCTGATGGGTTTCTGGTGAAAATGAGTGAAAGTGAAAAGGCAAGGGTTAATCATTCATGATGTTATTCATTTCACTATGCCCTTTATTTAACACAATAACCTCGACTACTTTCTGGTACAAGAAAATGTCAAGAATTTTTGTAAGTTTTGTGATGCCAAGTATCTCTGAAGTGGAGGATATGAATTTACTCCAAACATGGAAATTAATCCTTGAGAATCCAACTATGCAAGGTTAGAGAAAACTGAGAAACATGGAGTTTATAAAATAAAGGAGGATAAAACAAAAGGTATATGAAAACATGAGTGAAAGGATTAAACGATTCAGCCCACGTCAGTTTGACAAAAGGACTACTCTGGAAGTATGGAAAGTGAAAGAGTGGGCGATCATCAACAATGGTGCTTGCTTTCTTGCATCCCATCTGGCATTTCCCTGCATAAAGATACGAACCGATTTCTCTTTTCAAACTGTGCACGGAATGGAGTTTGAGTCTGAGGCACTGTAAAATAAAGGGTTTGGATTTTACGGGATTAAATAGCGGTTTTGCTGAATGGCCTCGAGAAAGTTTGGGAATTTTGCACTGATGAGTCTCATTTACAATGGTTGAGGCCACACAAAAACTTCAACCCTTCTCGTTGATGTACTTCGCCAATTTACTCTGTTTACATTTGTGCCTAATTTAATTAAAGAGGAAATGAACTTTTCAAATGGAAAGTGGGATCTGAGAGAAAGCAATCAGCTAAAAGGGGTAGGGTGTTAGGAACGTTTGCGGGAAAAAGTTTTCCTGTTAAGAAAAGCTTATGAAATTGACAGATTCATTCACAAAAGACAAACCTTATGAATCTGGTCAGCAATTTCCAAATCTCTTGACGTGGGCGTAGCACTCTTGGCTAAAACACGAGACCATGGGATCCCCTTATCCGTGAGGTGCTTGTCAGACAGATTTTCCCATAGCTGAAAGGACAAACAAAAAATAAGTGAAGACATAAGCCAAAAAGTTTTTACTAGAATCGCGACGACAGTTCCCATACTCAAAAAAAAGTTGCCTCTTTCTCCGCAGTTTCCCATTGTTTTTATTCTCATTAGATTTCTGTCAAATAGGCTTTTGCATTTCTTGTTGACATTTTTATTCCTCCAAAACGATCTTATAGCTTTTATCTACTTACGATGGTGAAAGGAAACCTGAGTGAGAGTGAGGGGGTACTGTCAAATGTTTGAATTGAAGAATAGACATGCCATGAGTGGTTCTGAAATGCGCTACTTTCCTCTTTGTTTCCACTTACAAAAGGTAACTTACGTTAAAAACATGTTTTGTTTTCTAGGTTGTTTCAGGGTACAGGTAAACATGAGTGAAAGCACGACCTCTCCTATGCTTTCGTTGTATTATTCCTCTCATAGAATTAATTTTCTTTTCCTCACAATTCATTCAAACTGCAGGCGAATTTGATGTTAAGTAGGCTAATTGTGAAATGTGGAGAATTATTGTTTTCCATTCCTTTCCCCCAAAAATGGGATGGGTTGTATTCATCCTCTTTCACAAAAAGTTTCGAAGTGTAATTATAAGTTAATACCCAAGAAGGCGTGACTCAGTAGCAATCCGTCTTCCATTAAAGAATTTGCTGGGAAAAGCTGGACCAAACTTTTTCCAAAACCCCACTATCGTGGTAAAGTTTTCTCAAGGCTCAAAATTTATGCATGAAAAAGGAACACGGGAAACAATGGAGTAACGATCAATTCTATTTAATAACTTCTATCCGGGTGTATAATTCATCCAATCCATTACATAAAGTGGCCAAAGTAGGAGGAAAAGCATTAACCATGTGTATAGAAATCCACTCTCCTTTTCTTCTTAACTTTACTTTCTTTCTGCTACATTGACCTACCCAGGGCGAACAGTATACTCTCTTCTCTTATGAAAGAGAAAGCTGTATAGATTTTGAAATCCCAAACTCCCTTTCCACTTATCCTGTCACTCACATAAAATAAAATCCTTTGATGGATTCATACTTCCAGTAGTTGTAGGTTAGTTCCTCTGAGATGTTTGTGAGATAGAAAAGGAAAGAATAGAGAAAGTGGTCACTTTTGTATTAAGTTCACATAGGCCCATATCCAGTTTAAGTGTAGCGTCTTTGGTCTCGATTTTGTAAGTGGATTTCCTGTAATTTGATTAATGAACCTAATTTGGAAGTCCACCAGGATCCAAGATCTCCGGAAAGAGAAGACGTGGACCCAGCCAGAGTAGCCAGTGAGTCGTAAGTAATGATTGAATAAAGAAGACCAGTCATTCCCAATTATCATCAGTTTTCCTTATACCCACCTAGATATATATCACCAACTCCTTTTAACATTGCATGAAATCAACTAAATTGCTTTGACGTTTGACGTAACCGCAATTAATGGTAAACCAGAAGTGACTAAATCAACTCTGAAAAGGGATGGCTCACTGAAATGTCATGGCCATGATCTGGTTAAGTTGAAACGTACTTAAAAGCGATGTAGACAAAGCTTTATGACCGAAGAGACACGTTGACATTTAAACAGCTCTCTCTCTCTCTCATCCAGTTTCCAAGTATCTCATGAGAGCGTGGGCGGATGTGATACAGACATTAAAAATAAAGACATAAAAAGAAGCATTTTGATGTGCTCTCAATCCGGTGGAGTTGAACTTGCTCTGACATTTACCGTTGGAAAGGATCTCGCACTTTCACTCTTTCTCCATTGATGCTAACTCTCAAATTACAAACCAATACCGTTTGGTTCCAAACGGTGTGTAATGAAGCATAACTCCTTTTTGCACTTTGACATTTGAATTTGAGTATTTCATGCTCAATTCATATATTGACATGAAAAAATGGAAGGAATTTACGTTGTCACAAGCAGAAAAAAGGTAGAATCTAAAGAGAAAGTTGTTGACGAGAAAGCGAAGTGGAGTTCTTCACATGAATTGGTAATTGGTAATTGCATGTGAGAGGATGAGAACCAACCTACAATAGGCAATTTATTGTTGATTCTCCAAATTGGTTTCCTTCGTGCAAACAAGTACTCATGTACAGCAGCTAAATATTAATTATTGGAGAATTATCTTCCTGAATGAATCAGCAATGATCTATCTGTCAATTTGGTCGTAATTGGAGAAGCACGTTACTTCCATCATCACATCATTGAATGATGCACGCAAACAAACAGTAAAGTATAATTCAGAAGAAAATGAAAAAGAATTAGCTTCTATTATTCTCATTTTTAACGATGTTTTCAGCGAATTGAAACCTTCCGACTTTTTGAATTTAAAAGGAATGTTTGATTCATTATTGTCCAAAGGTTCAACGGTCTCTCACCATCGACAGTAACAGCAATGTACAAACCTGTTGCATGAAACTGGGGCACTGTGATTAAAGCAATTATCACCTACCTTTAGTCTGAATTCAATAGGCAACCCCCCAGGGAGTCTGGCGACCATTCGCATAGCATCTCTCCACTGAGTAAATCCAGGATCCGCGGATGCCTCTGATCTCAATCCACCCAAGTTGAGGAGTGGAATCCTTAATTCTGAAATTTAAACAGCTTTATTTTACCACCCTACGTAACATAGGAAGAAACTGACAGTGAAATAATTAAAGAGGTCTTACGTCCTGTAGATGGTCTTCGGTCATTAATTGTCCCAGTAGTAGAGTAGGCAAATGTCTTCAAAGAATTTATCAAGTCTGCCATTTTCAGTCAAGTTGGAGACGAGGGCTACTAACTGTTACTTGTCATCGGGACCTGTGAGGTTGTTGTAGATGAAGCTAATCGTTTCTGTTTAAGACATTCAAAGTGACTCGGTCTCAATTTATTGAATCCACTTTCGTATACGCAATAACTAATTGTAAGTGAAAGTTACATAAGTAAAGTGGACCCTCAAGAAAAGGTTTCATTTAGTTTCGGTGTTCATTGCCAGAACACTTTCACTACTTTTTCAAACGCAAGGGCGGAGGGACATAATTCGATCTGGTAATTGAAACCCTGTCCTGAGAGTCTCTAAATAAATTGACTGTACACCACCACTGAACTCACTTTCTCCAGTTTGGACTAGTTCAATCCTGTCACTTTCTCCACAAAATAGATTAGATTACGCAAGAAGAAAATACCGGGATACTTTCTAAACGGTATTAATTCGATGTCCTCGCTTTGGAACGCAATGTAGGTAACATAATATCACTGCACCAATGTTTGCTCAGAGGGAAAGCTATTAAGTGCAATTTGTCGTCGGTGAATTGACGAGGGTTCCTATTTCCTGCCTGTATTTCCCTGCAATATCCTCTGTCACAAAGCTAAACCTATA
>JAQIWU010002540.1:0-11923 GCA_034696445.1 Isotomiella minor
GACATACCAAGATATTAAGCTTTCCATGTTCCATCACTTAATTCCTTGTGTGTGGGACTTGTATGTAAGCAAAGTATACTTTTTTGAGTTTATTTGGGAAGACCTGTTATGAATGGATGTAACGCTAAAAATGTACTATGGACGTTGGACGTGGAGACACGCATGGATGGAGAAGACAAGACAACGCACGTTCTCAAAATTGACAATTGAACTGCTTTACTTCCTTACAAAAGCTTAAATTTTTTGTCTTTATTGTCAGGAAGCTATAAAAGTCATCTATCTATAAGTAGGTTCTCTGTGTAAGCTCTCTATTTTTGGTTCCTTACAATCAAAAGGAAGTGCAGCTTTTTTCCTAATTACTTGCAGGATTTAATTAAGGCTATGGGGTACAATGAGAATATGATGTACTATGGAAGTCCAATGACGGCGACTTCTTCGGCACAAGCAAATCGTTCTGCATAAAAAGATGATATTTAGTATATACCTAAAATATTTTGAATTTTTGGCATTTTGATACTGACTTTGCTGATGCTCTTCGGACGTATGGTTGTAGCACTCGGCTATTGCAGCGTCTTCACACCAACATTTCTGAAAATCGTAGTGGAGGAGTTCTTCCTCATGTCCTCGTTGGCATTCCAAGAGGAGGGGATAAGGTCTACCGTCAATGTCCGGAATGCAGGCGTAGTAGCGATTGCAATCAAATAAATGAGGCACGATCCCAACCTAAAATATTAACTTTGATAAGCGTTGCATTGAGGCTATTATCTACTTACCATTGGAACTTCTCCGTTGTCCTTGTAGCAGGAGACGTCATTAGGGTCTGTACGGGAAAAGAATTAAAGTGTAAGGATGTGTATCGCAATGCCCCCTCCGTAAGAGATAAGCTAATTGTTCCGGACCTTTGGATTCCGTGCCTTTTGTTCCCACTAGTGATCCTTCTCCTCTTAGACTTGTTGAAGAGATTGACTGTGTCACAAAACAGAGGAAGACAGCTACAAGGAGACCTAAGAGTTGATGATGTGACCCCATGTTGTCCTAACGATGCAAGTCGATCGAAAAGTGATTTAAGGAAGGAGATTTGATATCAGATTTATATCGATGAGAGTCACAAGATCAGAGTTAACGTAGATAGTGGAGGGTGTGTTTTCAACTTATCAATGTGGTTGCATTGCAAAGGACGATAGGCTTTATACTTTCTCGGGTGTCGGTGTCATAAATGCCTTAAGCCAATACAAACACTTTGCTAAATCAAAATATTTTACGTATTTTGTGCGTAATTCATGTTATCATCATTCCATAATTCAAATATTGTATCTAAAAATATGCAAAATAAAGCATCAGACAGGATTCAGGATGTCATGTTTTTGACGGTTCAGGACAATTTCTCAGGAATTCTTGTTAGAAAGTTGCATAACATTCCATGATTTCTGTAAAAAGTCAAAGTCAAAGCGTTTCGCACGTTGCCCCATAAACGGCTTGACGTCATTCATTCCCATGTCATTTGATAAAAGACGTTATCTTTCACAGATTGCAAAATTTAACTCTCAATTTCAATTCCATGTTACATGAAGCAAACACCGTCTCAACTCAAGTGACCTAAAACAAAACAATACACGGGATCTACAAAAATGACATCAGTTTTCAGTTTCTAAACGCAGGATTTCAATTCAGTGAATTAAGATTTTATGATGTTTACCAATTCATTTGTTGAATCATAAAAGGTAATAAACGGAAGTTTATCCATGATGATTAGGAACTTGATCCAGACGTTTGGAAGGTTGTTTTGTTTGTGAACTTTTTACGTTTGGTGGTCAATGTCCCGAAAGTGTATGGTACTACGCATGTATCAATGACAGGATGAATCATTTGCTTAAGACATGTTCCACAAAATTAAATATTCTTTAACATTTTAATGACTTTTTAAAGAAAGCTGCCATGATTAACATTTGGAATGGAAGGATACAATTGGTCAAGTTCAAAAATGACTCCATATATCACAAGAAATAAAATTCAAATCCCTCCAATGGCTTGGACATAATGTCCATTCAACCATCAAAGATCATATATGAATACAGTCTCATTTCCAAACATGACCAAATTACTACCCTTACGTTTTGAGCCTTTGTAAAGTATTATAGTTGTCGTTGTCACATATTGAATTATGCCTTCGCATTTGGATCAGCTATGCCTAGGGCTCGCAGTATCTCCGAATTGGCCACATGGTCCGCAGGATTGTCTTGACGAAAGTCAAGAAGCACCTCTCCTCCCCCCTTGGACACCACCAGGGTTCCCCCGGTCTGGAGACCATCGCCCTTCAAGTTGCTCGGCAGGTTGTCCTGGCGATTCTAAAGGAAAAGAGGCACTTAAACTCAGTCCTTTTAGGTATATCCAAATTAGCGTAGTTACCTTTGCCATAGCATCCCTCGCCTTCTTATTGAGAAGGCTCAACATGACCCCCGCCATCCCATACCGCTTGTAGCCAATATCCGTATACGTCTTCTTCCCCACATCCACGTACAGATCCCCATTGAAGAAACCTCCATCCACAAAGTCCTGAAGGCCCAGTTCCTCCAGCCCCACCCCCACATTGACCACATTGTGGGAGGCCAGGACAGGGGTAAGGAGAGACAACTCCTTGGCCCCCTGCCGACAAAACAGTCATCCAAACCGACGAAAGAAGGTGATCACCACGGCCTTATCCGACCACAGAGACTCCAAGGGTACCTCTTCCATAGAAGGGACCTTCTTCACGACGTTCCTTCCGATTCTTTTCAACAGTTCTGACATGATTGATGTGGCTACAAACACAACAAAATTCCTTTTAATATTTGAATGAATCGATTTCCAATAATTTTACCTTTTGCAATATTTAATCGACTCTGGTCAATAAATAAATGATGAAACCAATTGACAATTCCAATCCCAGCTGACTCAAAAGTTGCAAAAAGTCAAGTGTTTTGTTTGATGGGGAATTAGCGAAAGTCGGCAAAAAGTCAAAGTCATTCGAGACAAGATCTCACATTTTGTCGTGTTTCTGAACAGAAGATTTGTGAATGAAATGTGAAAAGAAGACTGAAGTGAAAGCAGTGTGACCGAAGTCTGGTAGTAAAAAGTAAGTTTTTACGACGTCTGCTGCTTGCTTGCTTTGTCGAGGGTGAATACATACTTTTTTTTTGGTAACAAACAACATCCTGCTGCTGGACCAGGCAAGGCATCCCCTCGTATTTCTTTCTTCTTCCCCTCGTCTCATCCCTTTTTACATTGGAACATTCCTTTTTAACCACCACCGCATCATAAAACTTTGGATTTTTTGTTTGCTTGCAGGCAGGAGGCTTTGTGATAGACGCATAGGCATAGCGGACAGAAGGACATACAAGAAGAGCTCTTCTGGGATCGGAATTCCATTCTTTCTTTCTTTCTTCTTCTTCGGCTTATTCATCTTATCATCATCGTCGGAAGATAACAGTCAAACAAGTGATTAAACGTACAAAACGTAGCTTTCGGAGAATAGAATGAGTCGCACCATTCTCGGAGGAAGAAGGATATCCTGTTTCAGTAGTATTATTATTGGTTTTACATAATTAGTATCTCTTATCATATCTACAACCTACGCCTTATCATCGTCTTCTCGTCACTTTCTTCTTCTTCTTTGAGTTGCAAATGGTGTCGATCCAACAACATCATCACCTCAGGAAAGTGATTGTAGTGTTGATGGTTTCAGCAGACACGGTGGAGAGAACTACAACGTCTAATAATTATAAGCAGTGGTGTTGTTGTTGTCGGTGTCTTTATAAACATTCTAATCGTCATAAACATTGATACAGTGTACATAGTGTACTTCCAGAAGAGGTCTTTGATCCCTGCCTTTGCAGAGGTTCCGTTCAAAATCCAGAGGCCATCGAATTCTACTCGAGTATCAGAGTACAGTCCCTACCTTATCTAATTGGTTATACAGAAGAAAAATCATGGGGGAGTTGACTCAAGATCCGAACAGTATCGCCACACAAACGGAGGACCAGGAACAAGACCCCATTACAGCAAAATGTCAGTATAACTATCAATTAAGAACCCTTGGTCATGATTGTATATTGATTTCTACTTTCATTATTTCAGGTCAGCAGTTGAGTTACATCCTCATCCAGGAACTCGCCCTTCACAACTCCCTTCCTCGTGCCGTCAAGGACAAGGTGTACCAGTCCCTGTCTTCCTGTATTGTCGAGATGCTTGTCAAACACGACATACTCCTCAGCGGGATGGCCCGACGGTGTGACGTTACCACGTACAATGTATTTACGTGTATTGCGAATGAGATTTTCGAGGTGAGGAATGACAATAATCAATGGAGACTTGGGGTTACAAAGGATTCTTTTCTTGTTGTAGGCGTCAGAGGGGGGAGACTTTACAGTTACGTGGGGCCGGATAATTAGCCTTTTTGCCTTTGCGATACGCCTTGGCCAGGAGTATAAGGACGTAAGTTGAAGAAAGCATACTTAAAAGTTGCTTAAGTTATGTCTAAACCTTAATTTTCAACCTACACAGGATGCCGAACTAGTGGATGCCATAACTCGGTATCTGTCCACGTATCTCACATCTCATTTAGTGCCATTCATTAAATCTCAGGGAGGATGGGTGCGTTATTATCTTATGTTCTATATGAATTACTAAAAAGACTAAACGATCTCTTTTTAAATCTGTTTAGGACAACCTAGTCGAGCATTACCCACCCCCCGCCGATGAAGACCCGCAAGTGAGAAGGGCAATTTTGTGGTCTGGTCTCTGTGTGGGGTTGATGGCGACAATGTACCTTTCTTCCTTCCTTTCATCTCGCTAAAAAAAACAGTCCAGTTAAAGAAGAAAAAGAGAAGAATTTTCATCAAGTCTGCTGTTTGTTGCCTTTTGCTGCCAATTAACATTAACATTACATAGAAGAACACTGGTGATATCAGAGAGAGGTCATCCTTCTACATTGCTTTACTACAAAAATCTTCCCTATACGCTACTGCAGTAATTCGAAATATACCTAGGGTAGAGAGAAGAGGAATGATCTGAATTGAATTGAATAATTCGCCTTCCGTCAAATGAATGTCTCATAAAATGTGCAAATCCCAAGAACCAATGTATTAATACTGAAATTGAAGCAGCTTTCCAAAATGTTGATAAAACTTCGTAACCGTTCTATGCAATTTAGTTAAGTAGGATAAGTGTACAGGCTAGTAGATTCTCCTATATTCATTTGTTTTGTTGTAATTACACCTAAATAGATGCATAAATGTATTATCATATTTTTGTAAAACACTCAAATTAAAGTAAAAGTCTTTATATACAAATGGTGTACAAGCAAACGTTCGTGATTTCTCTTGCAAAGTCCCTCAGCAACAGCCTCGTTAGGTCCATGCACACTTGTGTCCTCTAAATCCTATCATTTTCATACCCCGAATGGCCACTTGTCCCGTGTGATTTCTACTTTTTAAAACCATGCCAGACGACCCAAAACCTCCAGACCCTGAGGCTGGTGGGGCTGACGCCGACGATAAACAAAAAGCAAAGCCAGTCCGAGACACCCAATCTGTCACCTCTACCCTCAACACCGCCTCCTCCATCGGACCCTCTTTGAACATCTCCCACTTGCTCAGCTCTGGAAACATCCATACTCAAGAAGAGGTACGACGCATTGCGGAAAAGAAGGCGAGGAGGAGGTCCATCTACACAACGGAGGAGTATCACCAGTCCTACAGCTATGAAAAGATTGATCAACAGGGCGGACTGGGTACGTCAGGTCTAATTTGGGCGTCAATGCTTCTGTTCACTTAGCCTTTATGACATTTCGCAGAATTACTACCCGGTCAACTCTACATGGAAAAAAATCGACCAGTCTGGAAGTCCAAATACAATGCCTTTTTTTCCATGGTCGGTTTCATGGTGGGGATCTCCAACATCTACCGCTTCCCCTACCTCTGCTCGAAATTTGGCGGATTGACATTCATGATCCCCTACTTTGTCTTCCTAGTCTTAACGGGCCTCCCCATCGCCTACTTGGAGTCCATCCTAGGACAGTTCACTCAATCAGGGATGATCATGATTTGGATCAAGCTCGTCCCCATCCTCCGAGGGGTTGGATGGACGCAAGCCTTCCTCACCCTCATCTTCATGTTTTACAACAATGCCTTCCTCGCTTGGGCCATGCACTACTGTCTTCAAAGCCTGTTCACAATGGAACTTCCATGGATTGGGTGTGAGCATGATTGGAACACGGATGGGTGTCGGGACATGCCTCCGGACTTTGAGGAGGTGAAGTTAGCCGACACGGAACTAAGGCCGGGGGCTGAGTACTTCAGAGGTCGCATTCAACGGCGATGGACGAGCAAGTATGCTGGGGATGACGTCAACGTGACGGCAGAGGGAAATGGAAAGAAAACCTACGGCCTGAGTCCCAAAGACGAGAAAGACATGGGGTAAGGGGAGACATTTAAAAAAGAAACCATGAGGTCTTTTAAAAAAATGTGAATCTTAGGGCTCCCCATTGGGAATTTTTCTTGACCCTTGGATTTGTTTACTTCCTCCTGTACATTCTTTTGAAGAAGGGTCTTCGTTTTAAAGGGAAGGCGATATGGTTTTTGGTCATCACTCCTTATGTCATTACGGTATAGGACGCTGCGTCTCACTCTGCCCCATTGAAAGTTATTTTTTTTTTGTTTTTCTTTAGTTTCTTCTCATCTTTCGTGGAATTGCTGTTCCTGGTGCACTGAATGGCTTGAAGCTATGGCTTTCCTTTAGGGGGACAGATAAGGGGGTTAGCAGATTCTTCTATGTAAGTTAAAGGTCCTAAACTTTTGATAAATTCCTATATACTACTGTCTTCCATCTTTTAGGCTTGGCCTGCCGCTGCGTCTCAAGTCTTGCTAAGGTACTGGCGGTACTATGCTTATGCTCGTCCTATGTCCTAATAAAGCCTCATACAATTTTGATTTACGTATTGCAGTTTAGGAGCTGGGACGGGAGGACTGATGACCCTTGCCTCGTACCGACCTTTCACTGCAAATGCTTATCGGTATTAAGTACCTTCACAGCATCTGAAGATCACAAACATTTGTATTTTTCATAGGATAACCATCATCACGGTTGTAGTCGACACGGTCGCAAGCTTGATGTTAAGTTGCGTCATTTTCATTGCGATTGGTAAGCCTGCAAAGTACTTTACTTTGCAGGTAAAGTATTATAATCTTACACTTGTACAGGAAACATAATGGCTTCTGACGGAGCGGATGGAGTGGACGAGCTATTTGCCCAAGGTAAAGTATGACGATACATAATGAAAGTCGCATAATTAGAATGCTCCATTGTTACGTTTTCCAGGCCCGGACCTACTATTTGAGGTCTGTTCCGATTTCTGGGGGAGGCTTCCTGGCTCAGACTTTCTCTGCTTTATCCTGTACTTGGTTATATGTCTGCTTGCGTTCGTCTCTGTTGTACGTTTTCCATCTTGAATATCCTTGATACTAAAATTCCGACAATTTATAATGCAGTCACACTACATGATCTGTGCAAAGGAGGCCATCTTCGAAGCCTGTGGGGAGTGGTTTGACAGGAATGGAAAGACGCGGTGGGTGTTTTTCAACTCCCTTATGATCTTCTCATACTTGGTAGGACTCCTGTGCCTCACCCGTGTAAGAAATCCAAAGAGACGAGAGGATTTAGATTGTTAAAAATAATTGTCCTTAACTTAAGGCTGGGATGCACATATTTCTAATCTTTGAGAAATTTGCCATCGCCATATCCTGCTTTACTTGCTCCCTGTTCATGATCATTGGGTCTTGCTGGTTCTGGGGTACATTTCCTTCGGTGTCTCAACTTGCCCCTATTTAAGCATCTTGATTGTTTTGAAGGACTCCATGAACTGTGCGACGCAGCCGAAGCCATGACTGGAAGGAGACCTTCTTGCTACCTTCAGGTAGGTGCCTTTAGACATATCCCTCAGACTTATCTGACAATTTTATTGTGTCTCACGTCTAAAGATTTCATGGAAGTTTATAACTCCAATTGTTCTTTTGGTAAGGTGGCATTATACATTCACACACCTAAGTTAATTTGAAGTCAAATCTTTATAGATGGTCCTCTTCTCTGAAACATTCTTTGGGGACAACGACCTGGTTTACAATGAGAAGCACAAAGACGTGCATTTGAGTACAGGCTACAGGGCTGTGGGACATTTCCTTGCGCATTTTGTAAGTTAGTGTAGTCCTTAATTCTTGCTCTTCTACAAAAGATTTCTACAATAATTGCAGCCCAATATTTTAATAATCATTGGAGTCATTGTGCACTTTGTGGTCAGTGAAGGGAAGGGGTGTAAACAGGTCAGTTTTCTAATTCCCTTTTTGTAAAATACGTTTCAATTCCCTTTTGCGTAGAAACTACTCCTTGGGATTTCTCCAAACTACGCCCACGAAAGCATTCTTGAGATGGGGACAAACTGCAGGACGGAGAAGGCCCACTACTGCTATTGTGTGGACGTGCCTCAAATAATCAGAAGGATGACGAGAAGGTTTTCTCGAGTTGCGCCAGAGACATTTGAGAAGGGACGTCGGAGCAGTGAGGTGGCCAAAGAAATAGAAGCTGGAAACAATAAAGGACCCACTACCACAACTCCTGACAAGCCAGAGACTGAGGTGACGACCCCTGCATCCGAAAAAAGGAGAAGTTCAGTGGGGTCGAAGACGGCGTCGTAATACGAAACTAAATTAATCTTGGACAAAAGAAAGTAATGAAATAACAAGAACAGGAATATAATATTGCAATGGCTCTCTTTAATCCTGTGGGTTTGGGTTTTGAGCAGTAAACAGCTCTACTAAATTTTAGACTTCAAAAAGACAAAAATCCGAATAATAATTCATTTCATTCCAAACACCTAAACTTTAGAATAACTTATCACAAAAATCAAAATTTAAGTCCTCACACATAAGTTAAGTAATAACACATACAGCGAAAAGAATACAGCAGTAAATCAATCTCCAGTATGGTCGCCATATTCTATAAGATTTTTAAGTACGAGCGAACAACATCTATCTGCGAATCACGACTACTACTACTCTCGCTTTGGTTTTCTGGCATAATTGGATAGTGATAGTACGAACCTCTATAAAACGTTAATCCTATAACAGTCTAGCAAGTTACAAATAATGTTATTAATATACCTATTACGTCTATAGTTGTATCACTCCTCATGAAAAAGTTTTACTATTGCAACTATGATTTTGCGATGTTCTTTTGAATTGTCAGTAACCAAATTGTATCAAAACGCCGTCATTTTTTTTTACAGTCTTCCTATAAAAGTGGACAGCATCTTGAGTTCATTGCTTGGAATCACTGTCTTTTGCTTTGTTTGTAGAGAAATCTAGCACCAACATAAATGACGAATATTGACCTTGCTCCGAGCAATACAATTTTAACAGGTTGAGGTATTGTTGACCCACAACTTTTGATCAAGTTGGATATGTGTAGGTGGGGGTGGGGCAGGTTGCCGTTTGATTGACTGAGCTGTAGTAGCTGTAAAGGTAGGAATAGAATTGAGTTAGCCATTGAAGAAACAACAATTACAACATTGGGCATGTGATGTGTAATTAATTACCATTTTTGCTGGGATAAGTTTTGTTGAGGCCTTTGAATGTATTTGGACCGGGCAATTCATCAGGAGTTGCGAACAAATGCCCAAACCGTGACTCCAGGTCATAACCTAAAGAAACGATGGATTGTAGCACTCTTTGAATTGCATGATATGATGATACGTACCAGTATGAATTACTGATGAAGTGGATGAACCGGAACTGGAGGCAACGGATGTAACGGAGGAAGTGGAAGTGACGCTCCGCATTGAAGAATTTCTTGTTGGCGGTGGAGGTGGAGTGGCATTCGGAGGTGGTGGGGGTAAAGGCCCTAAGCTCTGGAATAACAATCAAACAATAAAATTTATATGCACATTCTGCACAGAAGAACCACAAAAACTTACCCCATTAACACGAATGTTTGGAGGAGTTGGAGCCGCCGTAGTTCTGTGCGGTGGAGGAGGGGGACCCGAAGCCTTAGAATAGAAATTAAATTGATAATACAGATCGGTTTCACAAATATTAGTCAGCTCAGTACCGGTGGAGGGGGAGGAGGATGTGCTGGAGGCGCTTTATTTGGTGGTGGAGGCGGCCTGGCTGAAGGCGGTCTCAAAGGTGAGGGTCTTACTCTTGATGCCTGTCCATTCTAGTAACAAAGGAATAACAAATTCAATTTTGCATTACGAAAAAAAAGTCATGATTTTTGGCATACAATGATTCTCGGCGGAGGAGGTGGAAGCGGTGTTGACGACATATTGTTCATAGAACTAAATTCTTTTCCAGCCGACCTTCCCATTGTTCTATACTCTATACTCGCACTGGCGGGCGAGGGTGGCTTTGGCATTCTCATACTTTGGGCTCTGTTAACCCCTGCCGAAGGAGGAGTAGGTGGTAGAGGTGGGGTCGGCGTCGAATCTGAAAACCCGCCAGAGTTGGGAGGAATGTACAAGTTTGGAAGCTTTGGAGGTAGGTTTGGCTTCGATGACCTCCGTTCATTCATTCCAGGAGGTTTAGGGGCTAGAGAAGGCTTTCCAAAATTTCGATGTTGACTAGCAGAGTCACCACCACCATCCTGTGATAAGAATTATAAATTAAGCATGTAAGAACGTCTACAACAACAGACTTAATCTTACCTGATTGGGCTTAAGGTTTGACGGTGGAGGGGGTGGCGGAGCGGTTTTAAGACTAGTTGAATTACTCTTCATTGTAACAGTGATTGACGACGATTGGTCAACAGCATTGCAATCCCAACTTGTGATAGACGAAGACGAGGAAGACGAGGCTAAGCTACTATTGCACAGACTGTTACCACGATTATGATTATGACTATTTTGGTGAGGGGGAGAAGACCGTTCATGATTATTATTATGAAACGCCTTGTTGGGTGAATTGGTCCTCTTGTTGGCACTGAATCCGCTTCCACTTCCTTTGATAGGAGTGGATCCTACGGGTTTTAACTTTGGAATCCCTCCAGCAAACAGTCCTCCCAAACCTGGGGGAGCTTGTAGGCCGTTGTTGTTGCTATTTCCTCCTCCTCCTCCGTTCCTTGCGTTATTTGAATTAGAAAAATTATTTGTAGTATGGCCTCCTCCTCCTGGTCCAGGTGTAGACTTGTTTCGATTTGCTGCAAAGACAACGATACATAGTTTAATTATTGTTAAAAATTCTTTTACAATGCGAATAGGAATAGGAATAACCATCTTCCGGATCCCACTCTGTACTATTCTCTATCTCATCCTGGTCCAATAATCGGTAACTAATTAATTCTACTACTTTTTTGTCATTAGGACCGTCCTCAATATCCATCACTTCAACGGATTGGAGGGAGGATACTAACTGAATGACTATTTTAAACAATACAAACGACCAAAAGGGAAATGCATATTATTCCGTCGACCTGCTCAACTTGTGTTATTTTAATCTGGATTCAAGTTTAAGCTTTTGGACCTCTTCCAACTTTAAACATCACGCAAAACTACAAATGTTGGTTTTCGAGCAAAACCTAACCTTGTGTAACACTACGCTAAACTGACTGCATTCTGCACAAAAAGATTAAAACATATTAGCAATGACAATTATTTCAAAATTACGACTACTGGCTACAATTTTTTAAATCCAATCGAAGGACAAGTAAGTAAGCCGCTAGTCTTGTAAAGTAGTGGACACCTACCATCTACAATAGGAGCACTGCGATCGTTGGTCACTGCCTTCTTCAACCTAGCCCCTTGTCTGATTGAGGTAAGTAGTTGGTTTCTCGAGTTTGGATCCGATGAGGTCCCTCCTTTAAGAGAGGGAAATGAGGGAGGAGGTGGGGGGCCTGGTGGGGG
>JAQIWU010002541.1:0-11921 GCA_034696445.1 Isotomiella minor
CTTCACCATCTATCACATAGCATGTATCACCTTACCCCTTGCAACTTGAAGTACAATCCGCAAGCATTGCACACTGGATCGCCCTATTTCATAAAATAATTTTGTTGTCTATTAAAAAATCAACAATTCTCGACAAAAGTTCTTTTTGATTTACTTGATTATTCCTTCGCCATAAGGTGGTGGTTGTGGTCTGTAAGAAAGAATAAATAAAAAATGCACTTTTGGCCAGACTATTAGAGATAGAATGTGCGCTGCTGCGCACTTTATGTTTGTCATTTTTGTCATACCTCACAATTCGAGCAGCTCATTCCTTGTCTCCTACTCGCCCCCTGTTCATATAATATTTTCCATAATTGCACACAACTCTGCTCGGAATAACTGAATTTTATGGTGGAGAAAGGCAAGTTCATATTGTTAGTGATTATATCGGATAGAAGCAGTCGAACTGATCGCTTGTGAGATAAGAGAAAGTTTAGGACCAATTCAAGTTATTCCAAGCACATATAAGAGTCTACATCTTAAGACATCGGAAAGGTAAATAAGAAACCCTTCCGTGTCAAATCGAATGAAAGTTGCTTAAAGAGCTTAATTGACTTATCCTTCACAGAGCATGGATTGAGAGGGAGAGATAGAAAGACAGGAGAAAGCAGACCCAGGAGCCAGAAGAAAGTCGCGCAGTGGTGGGGAGAGACCCTTCATCTCTTTTTTGTCAGGTCGTTGAATACTTACCGCAGCAGAGACTCGCTTGGCCTGATTCCGATTAAGGGGACGATTGATTCCGTTGGTCCTGGTATACAAACCACAAGCGTTACATAAATAGTGCCCTGATTCATCACGCCTCCAAAGGGGTGTGGCGTGAGCACCACAATTAACGCACTCTTTGGGGTCGTAGTATGACATGGGGTCATCCCAATTCCCTCCTCCACCTCCCAAGTGTGCCAGTTGAGGGTGTCCATTGTACCCGTCAAATGACCCGTACTGACCAGCCGCCATTAGTTGCTCGGGTGTAGGATGCATTTGTGACCCTGGCATTATTTGACCTCCGTGATGTGCTGGTAATGGAGAACCATTTCCATAATGGTCGGAACCGTGATGACCCCAATCCTTCAAAATAAAGTATTCCGATTTAGTCGAGTGTTTAAGTACAGTTCAACAGTTTCTTGCTTAGAAAGTCGTATCACATGACACAAAAACTACTGCACACACAAGGTAGGAATAAAGTGTTATCTTTTCTCACTTAAAAATAAAAGATCTTCACTGTAGATATTGTCTATTGTAGGACAACTACACACTATTAGTTTTTCCTCCACTTGTAATATAAATTAGAAAAAGCCTACCAATATTTCCTGTCTGATTCTCTTGTCAGTAGTTCAGGACTCGTAAAAACATTATCGGTCAGGTAACCCTCATTCACAAAGTAAAAATAACATTCAAATACAATATTTGTTCTTCCTAACTTATCTTTATCCAACAAAAGAAAGCAAAGCAACGCAGTAGTATAAAATTTTATCTCAAAAGCACGACAATTTTGTGGCAAAAATGATAAGACAAAGTAAGCTAACTGAGAAGTCCGTTATTTCAACATGTCGGAACAGTGAAGTAGTGCAGTTTGCTATCCGGTACTTAAGATAAGTCTCATGTTTTTAAGTTTTATGACGCTCGACACCACAGAGCAAAGACGCATACAACGTTATTACAATGCTTGAACAAAGTAATGTCGAGAGCGGAAACGTTTTTATTGCCAATTTACTCAGACAACGTAATAACTTACTCCTGGGGGACTTGAATTAATTAATTTGATAGTGTCAATGAGCAAATGTGGCTACCCTGATGTTAACATCATAACTGCCTAGAAAGACAATTCCGGGGTGAAATGAGATTCTTAAGGTTTAATGCCATAAGCTCTCACGTCATGTTCCCCTTGTAGTACACCATCAAAACGCATGACATTTTTAGAATAAAAACATAGTGCAAAATGGTACAAATCGATGATGGCATGTGGTGAAAGCAAAAAGCTTTTCCAAGTCAAGATCTACGACGCAAGAAGTTCAAATGAAAGACATGATGATGCGTCGCAGAGCAGTTAAGTTGATGCAAGCAGCCGAAGATTACATCCCAGATAAGGCATTACTACACGTAATTAGTAGATTATCACAGCCTCAGCCCGAAGGGACGGACACGAAGTTGTTTAACATTATTAGACTACACACTACGAGGACAACATTAACAACAACGATGTATGGACTTGACTTGAAGAAATAAACAAAGAAAGACTTTTTAAAGTACCTCGCTTCGTCCATTGGAACTTCCAGATGAATTATTGTAGTAAGCTCCTGGTCCATTTATTTGATGATGGTACGACGCCTGACTTCCACCACCTCCCCCATTTCCTTGAGGTGATGAACTTCCATACACGTAATAGGACCCTTTGCCGTTATCTTTCTCACTTAACCCTAAAAAAGACAATTCAGAAACCCATGAAGTCACTTTATGCCCATTAAGAAAAGAAAAAGAGGGTTAAAGGATGATGAGGCAGAGAAGGCAGGCATTGACATAGGTGATATCCGGTGTTTAATCACCATCTGCATTTACACACATACACGAGATTTTCATCCCCTATCATATCATATCATATCGCGCATCATTATTTCGATAAAAGTGCATTTGGGAATCTAATGCACTTTTGGTTGCTTAATTCAATTCACCAGATTGTTTACAAAATTAAAATTGAGACCCTTCATTTCAGGGTATACGATTCATTTTAGAAGACTCCTTTTAAAACTGTTTTAAATTTTAAAGTGACATCAACGACGAGTATTGCTTTACCGTTGCATTTTATTTACAACTTCAAAGTTTCACTTTAATGCAAAATTGTATCATGATTACCAGAAAACTCTTCTATTGTGGATAAAGGGGCGATTAAAAAAATAAGCTAAAGAGGCTTAATAAAACAAAAGGATGGGTTTAATTTATCAGTAGCTTAAAAGTTCGTTCTTACCTAATGGAGCATAATCCTGACCAGAGTCTCCAGCACCTGGACGACTGGGGTAGTAGACAGGAGACCCACCACTCTTGTTATAAGGCGATGGCTCCAATCCTGAGTGTCCTCCCTCATTTCCCACATATTCCTACCAATGAACAAGATAATTTTGATCCCAGATTTAGATCAGAGTGTAATAATGTAGACAAAGTCACTTAGACTCAGAAAGGTAAAAGGCTGGAAAAACGCTGAATGGAGAAGTGGGCAATAAGAATGGAATTTCATCTCACACGACACTTTCACTCGGTTGCGTTAAATCGCGCGTGCATAAGACGTTTTTACGCCCAACATATTTGAACTCATCTATTCATGCTTTCATGATATTTCGTACCAGTTTTGTTGACATTGTAAATTTTGCATGAAATGAAACGACGGTAAAGTTTAAATTGACTTGACGAGATCAAAGCTTTCGTGCTTTCTGGAAAAATTGATTTGTTGTGTGTAGTCGTTACTTTACCTGGTGCCTGCTTCCTGGGTGGTAGTATCTAATGAGCGTGGGAGACTGGCTGCCGTACGCCAAGGCCGGATGACTTCCACTGTTGGAGTTTCCATTTGGCTGAACTTCCCCACCTGGATGTCCATTATTGTGATGTGGATGTGCATTTGAATTACCATTTGCGTATGGAGGAGGAGAATGATGAGGAAAGTTACCGATCGCTGCAATCGCCCTTGCAATCTCAATTGTCTTATCGTGAGGGATGGTAGAAGGGCCACCACTGCCGCTGCCACCACCACGGGTACCGTGTTCCCCGTTGTTGTTGCCACCTCCACTTCCAATTCCTAAATTTTGTGCATGGTTATGACTTTCATTCTGAAGACTACTATAAATACCACTAGTTCTTTGAGCTAAAGATGCTAGAACGCTCAAATTACTTTGGTGCTCTCGCTGATGATGCTGGGCCATGGGTGACATGGGCACTTCGTGAATGGACACTCCAGGGTTCTGATAAATAGGTCGGATGCCTTCCTCGTACTCTTTCTTCACGTAGTTCGATGGCCCATCATCGGTATCTAAAATCAAAGTGATTCATTTTACCCCATGGTCATAAAATTCACATCTGCTCTTCCAAAAGCAGGCAATAGGTACTACTAAAACCTACAAGCTCATAGGCGATGTCTCTTATATAAGCACCCGAAGTAAAAGAAGATTGAATTCTTTCCAGTCCTTCGAATCGAACGAGTCAAAAAACTTGCAACAACTTTCATGTCACATACCGATTAATCACAACAAAAGCGTTATAAAGTCCTACTTGAATTCACGTAGGTATTCAGTCATGCATGCATGAATACATACCTACTACCTACAGGTTACATGTCTGTTAATGTACTCATTACATTCCTTTTGCCAAAGATGGAATTCTTATGTCGGACAAAAAAGATCATGATACGCAACAAGAGAAAAGTGAATAGAAGATTGAACAAGAAAACAAAACAAGCAAACAACGAAGCAAATAAAAAAGTCATCCAGTCTAACTTTTATATAAGAGATCTCTCTCTACCTGTTCTCCCTGTATACTTTTACAAACAGGTAGGCGAAACTTCTTTCTTTCAAAGATGCTGAGCTTAAATAAATGTTAATCATTTTGCTGTGTGTTGACTTTAAATTGAACTTTGTAGACTGTCTCCATTTCACCAGTCAGTAGTCTCGACCTCTGTGTTCTGTGTGTCATCACTCCGTCCAGTCAACTCTTTTTTTTTTACAAGAAACAAAGAATGGAAAGAAAATGACACAAAGTAATTAACAGGAATTCTTTGATGCGTCATCTAATCTCAAATTATTTTTGTGTCTAGCTTTTCCTTCATTAAAATCGAATCTAAGTCGAGAAGCAACTCTCGTTGTGTTGTAAAGCAAAATCATTCTGGAATTGGTTGCAATTTAAAGTGAAAGTCAAACTTCAGTCAAAAAAGTAAATCCCTTTCCCTTTTTGCTTCGCATACAAATTGACATAGGCAGCTTATGTAACATCAACAGCATGACTAAAAGTTTGCGTATTTGTAGCAGTTACACATTTCCTCCACATTCAGTTCCGGCTTTCAGAGAGTCAATTCTAAATAAAACTTTAACAAGTGAGTCACTATGTACGCAAAGGTCTCACAGCGCCCCACAACAAAGCTAACTTTTCAGTCAAATCCTTGAAAGTTTGAGAAACCAAAAGCAGTTTCAGAAGAGACCAACCAAAAAAAACTTTTCTGCTACGTCTTTATTTGACGTGCTATTTATCTATCGCTTGATACGATATAGCCCAACCATTAAACCATGTTATCAAATGTAACTTGGTAAAATCTCATATTTTTTGATAGTTGATGTGATAGTCACCCAACTCTTAACAATAAACATGTCACTTGCTCAACATCAAAACACTGAACAACACGACCACAACATAAAATGAGACAAAAGAAACATGTTGCACAGAGAAATGATCATTTCATTTTTTAATTGTGACAGTTTCTTACGTTTGTCTTGACTCGGACCAATTTGGTGATGCTGCTGGGGGTTGTGATACTGAATGACACCTGCACTTCTTTGATGAAGATGGGACAAATTGACGGTAGGCACGTTCTCCGCAGCCTCTCCTATCTTTTCTCCTTTGATATGATTGTAGTTAAGATTAATGTTGTTATTGTTGATGTTTTGAATGGGTCGAAAGCCGGCTCGATTCAATGTCGTGATGTGAGGGCGATTTGGAATGTCTTGGAACTTTGAGGAAGGCTGAGAGGGATCCGTGGTACGAGAATCTTCTTCCAAGTGCCTTCGAACAGCTTCGTCTCTCAATGCCCCACCTTCACCATCCTCCGTAGTAGAAATGCACGACTGATTGGACGCTTTGTTGGGAGCCATGTTCATGGTCGCAATGTCGTCTCTAATTTGTTGAGAATTAGAATTGTTGCTGGCATCATTATTGTTAGGCGTTGTATTGCTGGAATTGCCATCAGTTGTGGTGGTGCTGGTGGAGGTATTTGCATTTGTAGTAACGACTGTGATGGTAGAATCATCGTCAGGATGATGATGCAGAGATGTCGATACGTCACTTCCATTTCCTTTACTAGTTGAAGATGCGGCAGTTTCCGGTTCCGCCTCGCTTAGTCTCTCTTCCTCCGTCGTCATCTCATCTTTTTCTTGTTTGTTACTACTGTCATTCGTGTCAGGACTGGAAGTGTCGTCGGTGGTAGCAGAACCACCCATCGTAACTTCATTGACAGTTTCTTCACCACCCGTTATTTCCTCCTTCTTATCATCATCGACGTTGTTATCTGATGTAACTACATCTTCGGACGAAGGAGTTGTTGCACCATTGGAGTTTGTCTTGTTGGAAGAGTCAGCTTGGGAAGTTACACAATCTTCCTCTTTCCCTTCATCCGTATTTGATAAGTCATTTTTAATGGCGTGCCCTTGGGCATCATCATCTTGGAGGGATGTCATTTCCACATCTTCTACGTTCTTTTGAGAGGATGAATCTTGCTGCTCGTAGCGGGTTCCCTCTCCTCCTGCCACTGTGTTGCTTTCACTTGTTTCTACTTCAACAGTTTGAGGCTGATCGATCATTATCGCCGCAATTGACCTAAATTAAATTTATTGGCGATAAGAAGGAAGACGTTCACAATTTAATTGTGCGTGTTACCTGTCTTATATTTCTGTTATCAAACAATTAGCAACTTTTTTAATTGCAAATAATTGACTAAAAGTAATTACCATCAATGTCTGTAAACACTTGCAATGTGCATTTGACTGATTACTCTCTACTGATACCTCCTATCTATATAAACCGAGTTGACTAACTGTTCAACTGCCATGAAATGAAATGAAAGTAAGACATCTCATTTAGTTACTCCAAATCTGCATAAAAAATATTACAGAGGATGTGCATAATGTAAGCTCCAACTTGAATTGATCCATACGTAAACTTTGGTGAAAAGAATGATCATAATGATGAATTACCTGTGGGGAGGGGTGTGATGTAGGAGGAGGTGGTATATTATAGTAGGTCTTTGCTTATCAGTCAGGTAGGTATGGAAGGACTCATTTCTCATTTTTATTTCTCACTCTCTCTCTCTGGTTTTATTCCACAACACGTATACAAATAATGGGTTTTCTGAATAGAATGTGAATTGCACAAGATAACCAAGTTTTGTTTGATAAGCTCACGGCACCAAGTGTTAAAAAAACACGGACCTGATCTACTTTTCTCCACGCACTCACATGCCTGCCGAAATAAATAGTACCAAGTCGCTTACGTTAATTTCACCCCGGCTTGAAATAACAATAATTCACACCTTGAATACTTGCAGTTACAAATTGCGCATCATGCACAATTAAAACATGACTCTTCACCATTGTCACTCAAATATTTTAACCAAACTCAATAGCTATATGCACCAAGAACGAATTCCAATTTTCATCAGACCTCTTTTGAGACACTTTTTTCACAAATATAATGCAAGCGATGAAATGGTGCTTTTTAATATTAGCAAACGACAATGCATGAGTTATAGAAAAGCACAAAGCCGGATTCAATTATTTGCATAGCGGGTCGGGTTACACTAGCACGCCATAATTTCCACTTCAAGCAAAGAAATAAAAAATATAGTGAAACAGAAAGTGTCTTTTGGCAATTTACTCTGCAATTAACTGCAGCAGGAATTACACATCTACATCATTCTCAAATTGTGCAACCCCACCCAACTAGCAAAACATCGCCTAGTTTTTACGTCGATGAGGTGTAATTAATAAATTCACAAAGGCATTTGCAAAAGATCTCAAGGTTAAAGGTATTTCTAACTAATTTTTCTAGTTGGTCATTCATAAATGACTGTCTATGATGCTTTCGCGAAGAAATACTTTAAAGTCTGCTGAGTGCATTTCTTCTTTGAAAAAGGGACATTTGAAGATGCTGAAGGAGAAAAAGATTATGCGGAATGAGGGAAATGCAGAAAGCAAATAGTAGTGCGTTTTCAACGTTGAATATCAAAATGCACTGTTGGTGCAACGATAAGATTTTTATGAATGAACGTAAACTATAATGCGCAACTAACAAAGATATGATTCAAGATACAACGGGGGAATGGTCACTGATATGCGAATTTCTGATTGTGATTATCTTAAAGCTATACTCTGTACTATAGACATCTCTGATTGTGAATGATTATCTTAAAAGTATTGCATCTCATCTGCCGACACTTTGTGCCAAATAGGACCATTTGCTTGCTATATCGGAAGGAGACGCTACGCCATTCGCAGTTGGGGAAAAAACTTTCACCAAATTAATCGACCTGTGCTTAGAAAAGTGCGAAAAAACTATATTAAAAGTGAATTAAGTGGCAAGTTTTTTGGTTTCTTTAAAATTTTCATCAAACTAACGGTAAGGCCGCTTAAATGGCGAGTCATCAATGGGTGAAAGTGGGTAGCCAAAACTTGGTTTGAGTGTAATTTGTACATCTAAATTAGTGGCTGCTGCTGTGAGGTCTGGACTGATATGACAAGAAGTAGTGGACTTACTTCAAAGATACAATAAGGTAGACATAGACGACTACTGGCAAGTACAAAAGGAGTTATGTTTGAATTAAATGAGCGTGTAATCTTTAGTATGCGCAAGAAATCTACGGGCTTATCCGAAACTTATCCGAAATTGAATGAAAGATAAAATAATTACCTAGACAAGAGTTGATTATTCTTGGGGACGAGAGATATATTTGTATCAGTTTGGATGGTTTGATTGTGGTATGAGGATTTTGGACGTACACGTAGATAGATACTGTTTATAACACCAACAACAATTTATTATAACACTTGGCTCTTCTACTGATATCACTCTTTTGTGTGATACTTGTTCGAGATGAAACAAACCAGAGCAAGAGATGATGAGCAAACAAGAACAATGACAACGACAGGCGAGATATGAAAAACCGATATGGGTTCCAGATTGCTTTTATCTCATCAACCAACAACAACGCAAAGGCAAAAGGTGGGACGATGATGGGAGATGTCAAGGGAGAGAGAGAGAGGGTCACATATTTTCCGTGGTACATTACATTCGCCACCATTAGAAATGAGTTTCACTTTTACATGCTCTGATCTCAATGAAATGAGGCTGGCAGTAATAAATGATAAGGTAGAAGAGTAAAAAAAGCAAAATATACACCGTTGATTTATCCATTGTGTGTACATATTCTGTATTCCCCGAACCATTCAAGAAAAACAGTACGATCCGACATCCGTTCATCTACCAAATCTCAATGTGCCCCTCTCGCTGCCTTTACCATTTTATTGGCTTTCATTTCACACAAAGAACAATGCACTCTCTTGACTCCAGATTTTAAGCAAACATTCATTGTAGAATTTAAGCCATTGTACTTTGGGAAGATGTATGTTCCCAAAAGAAAGGCGTAGTAAAGATACCTTACAATTTAATTTAGTATGGGAATAGGTTTTATTTGCCTCCATCATGCTTATCTTTTTACAGGCTTAAGCCATCCTCAGCTTGTCATCACTCCTCATATTATTTTATTTACCCAACGATGATAAGCCAGGGATGAATTACATGACTTGAAAGGCAACGCTGTCTTTTGGAGTTGATATGTTGACGAAGAGTGTGCTTGATGATGATGAAGTTTATTGCTTATGAAGAGCAAACGTATTTGCCACACCACCACTACTTCACTTCGTGAATAGTAAAGTAAAGTCTTCACACAATCAGTTAGTTTTGAACTGTATTATAAATATGACTTCTCAGGTATTGGTGCAAAAACCTGATGGGTGGAGATCATCATCGAATCAAACCATCCTCACAGTGCGTTGAGTTTGCTTGGGAATGAAAGGTTTGGCATGCTCAATTAACATCTTTTTGAAGAACAAACAATAACTTTTTTCTGATAAGCAACCCATGTTCTGCCCCGCATCACAGAAAAGGAGAACAAACAAACAAAATAGTTCAAACATGGCACCAAAAGTCACATTCAATTCAATTTTGATGACACGAAAATGTTGTATTTGTAATGAG
The DNA here is from genome assembly GCA_034696445.1 of Isotomiella minor. Taxonomy (NCBI): domain Eukaryota; kingdom Metazoa; phylum Arthropoda; class Collembola; order Entomobryomorpha; family Isotomidae; genus Isotomiella; species Isotomiella minor. The sequence goes on from JAQIWU010002541.1 coordinate 10,036, forward strand.
CTTGTCAGAGTGAAAGGCACATGATTACAAATGAGCACAACAATTGAACAGGAACCATTTTATCTCACGACTTAATGAAATGAGGTAAAACTTAAATGATCAAGTCAGCTTGATACGGCATATCTGTGTCCAGACCTGTCATTTAAAAAAACAAGGTGTGTAGCAAAGGAGTATAAGCTTGTAGATGACCATTGGTCAAATTAATTTTGATGTAGATAATTGCATACTCCATGCCAAATTGCTAAATTAAACTTAAGAATGCAAAAGTCTCTCCAAGCACTCCACTATTCAATGTGATGGGGGAATAGGAGAAATGGCTTCTGAAGTCATTGCTGCAGTGCAGTCCCAACTGTGTATAAATTAGATAATGTACAGACAATGACGTTTTATCACACGAGGTATTTATTACGTTAATTTGGTGATGACTGACTACTGACTTATTAACTGGCTGTAAATCATTATCATCACACAAAGGATGGGTTACAAAAAATAGGATAGATATGTCTACGAGTATTTTCCATAATGTAAGTAATAATTCAAAATCATATATGTACTTTCGATATACTATACTCGTCTCGGTATTGCGTCTATATGCGGAGGCTATAGGTAAATAATATACAAACGATTCTCCAATATTCTTAGAACGTCCTAAAGTACAGGTATAAATAATTATAAAAATACTAGTCAAATAAATCATAAGCAATTTTTAAATAATAAAATCGGGAAGAGTAGGTAAGTGATGTTTATCTGCAGATCTTGACGTAAATATATAACTAGGGTACTACGGCAGCAAAGAAATATTGCAACACATTTAGATTGTGGATACTTAAAATTTATACGCCCAAAGAGTGACTGACTATGCATGTTACGAGTGGGTGTGTGAGAATGACACATGGTCAAGATGGCATACATAATGGCACTGGAACATTACTTGAGTTTGATTTTGTAAAGCTTCAATTTGAAGCCCAGCATCTCTGAAAGAACGCCGCTGAATGCTGACAGAATGACTAAACGGGTAACGTTGTATAGGTACGGGTTGCTGGCAAAACTTGATATCTTGAACGGATCTTCCAGTTCCTGTAGAAGATAAAACATATACAGCTATTAAGTCGATTGTAATGTATGCATAACTGTACTCTTGCTCCAGTTGTACTACTAAGCATTCACACTAAGTACATTTAACGGTATCATTGAACAGCCTAATCTTTAGTGTGGGAACAATGATAAGGTGAGATTGAAGTTTCCTGTCATGAGTTACTCGCTGCTAATTATTTAGATTCAAGTAACCTTATAACCTTTGCGAAGATAGGAATTATTTGTAAAGCTTTCATGGAGCAAATTACCTTTAAGAGTTCAGATGCCAACTTCAAAACGTTGTTTGCCACCAATAATTCTTCCTTCTTATGGGGCTTCTGCTCCATTTTCAAGTACAGATTTAGCTGCAAATAAAACAAGGAATTAAATTAAAACGAACCAACCAGCCATTACTTTTCACAATCCGTCATTACCTGCTCCGTAAGAATCACAGACAAGTTTCGGTATTTCTGGCTGATCCTAGAGCCCAGAGTCATAAACCTCATCAAATAGAATCCCAAACACATGGACCAAGCAACCTGCAATTCATTTCTCAACTTAGCCGTGGAGGGCAAACCTAGGGCCGGTGGTGTATATATATACCATACTTACCACCTCAATGTTGTACAGATAGTACATCCTGTTTGAATCCTAAAATAAACAACATATACACACTGACGGAGATTTGCACTTTGAATATTATTAAAACTTACTTTCAGAAGTTCAACTGACAAGAAAAATATCAGGAAAAGAGTGGCAATAAACGTCCCAGAGACAATGGTATCAACAGATCGCTGCGGTCCTCGTCTCTA
>JAQIWU010002542.1:0-11920 GCA_034696445.1 Isotomiella minor
CGCATCATTTCAGTAACTTGCTTGTAGGTGGAGACTGCATGTTCAACTGTGGGTTTGGAACTCATTAGGTCATCGACAAACATGTCTTCGTTTGTTACTTGGTGAGCGAGAGGAAGGTCATTCTTCTCTTCTTCAGCAACTTATTGGACGCATGCTGTTGATTGATATGAAGTAGGACGAATTCCATATATGACCGTATTCAAACGGACGTGCTTGACTCGTTGAGAGGGATCATCACGCCAAAGGATTCGCTGTAAGTCAGCATCATCTGGATGGACAGGGATCTGACGATACATCTTCGTGATGTCTGCGGTGAAAGCAATCTTGTGAAGACGGAAGCGTAGAATGATGTTGAAAAGAGGATCTTGAATCACTGGTCCCTTCATTAGAGTGTCATTCAAAGAGAGGCCGTTAGAAGTCTTCGCGGACGCGTCGAATACGACTCGGAACTTTGTTGTAGTGCTAGACTCGTTAGTAACGAACTGATAAGGAATGTAACATTTGGTGGTGTCCAAACCTCGAACAGGGGCTACTTGAGTCATGTGGCCAAGTTCTTCGTATTCTTGCAAGAATTTGTGATATTCGGTCCTTGCTTCTGCATTATTTGATAAGCGGCGCTCCAATGAATGAAGTCTTCGTTGAGCAATTTCAAATGAGGAACCAAGTGGTGAATGAGGGATTTTGAAGGGTAGTCTTACTACGCATCTGCCATCTTCTTGACGACTAAAATTGTTGTTGAAGTGTTCAACACAGTCTTGTTCTTCTTTTGTGAGATGTTTCTTGGGGGCTAATTCTTTTACTTCCCAAAACTTGTGAAGTGCTTCATCTAATTCTTGATTTGATGGTGAGGAGAGAGTGCAGTTTGTCATGAACGGACGGGGGTTTGAGTTACTTGATTGCAAATTGGACCCTCCAGCGACGAGCCAACCAAACTCACTTGAGATGGCACACGGGGTTCCAGTAGGACCGGTCATCTTGCCTGGTAAGAGTACGCTGCAAAAGACTTCGGCTCCCAGCAACATGTCGACTTTCTGAGGAGTGTACCAGAGTGGATCTGCCAACGAGAGATCCAGAAGATTAGGCAATTTCTTCGGATCGTAACTATGAGTCGGCATCGAACGAGAGATTCTAGGAACAATAAGAGCTTTAACAGTCATACTGATTAAGGGATTACTTTTAGATACGATTACGACTGATGTGTAGGCATTGGATGTGTTAACTGCAACGTCACCCAATCCTGTGGAAGTAGATATGTGCTTATGACGAGGTAAGGTGAGACGATTGACACAAACCTCCGTAATGTAGTGACAGGTTGCACCACTGTCCAAGAAGGTCCGACCGTCTACCAGTTGTTCAGCTTTATTCTTCAATGAGACAACTACAGTAGCCAGAACGGAGTCACAAGAGGGTGGTCCAGATTCCTCCTCAGTGCAGGTGTTGAAATTGACCTTGGGTTCAGCACCATTACCAGCGACCTGAGGACCGGACTTCGACTTTTCAAAATGAAGAAGAGTGTGATGCTTGCCGGAGCAGGTACGACATCGATGTTCACTACGGCAGCGGTTTGAGAAGTGGTCTGAGCCCAAGCAGTTGTTACATAACTTCTTAGTACAAATTGAACGTAAATCTCTGGTCAACTGAAAGACTCAAAAAATCTTGACACTTAGACAAATAATGTTGCTTACTGCTGCAATGAGCACAAGGTCTGTGCTGAGATTGACTTGAGACCCAGATGCATTCTTTCCTCCAGTCCGATTGCTGGAAGGAACTTGAGACTTGTTGGCGACTTGGCCGGTACTTCCAGAGGCAGCATTAAGGGCACTAGCACGCTGCTCCATGAAGTCGAGAAGAGTCTTGAGGGAAGGGACTGTCTTGTCTTTCAACTCTTGCTCCCACAATTGCCTAGTAGTGGCATCCAATTTGTCAAAGACTGCAAACATAATAAAAGCATCTCCAATAGGAGCATTATCCAAACCAAATTATTTTAACTGAGCCAAGCACTCATTCGTTACGTCTTTGAGGTCACGTAGAGCGTTAGCGGATTCAACAATGGGCTGCTGAGACAGGATCCGATTGATGAGAGAATGAACCAGTTGCCTTTTGTTGTGGTACCGATCGTTGAGTCGATCCCTGGCAATGGAGTAATTAGAATCACTGACCTGAAGAGAGTCAATCAAACGTAGGGCTTCTCCAGTCAGCTTCGACTTGAGATGAATCATCTTCCCTGTGTCACTGAGCTTGATGCGGTCATGGACAGCCTTGGTGAAGATGTCACGAAAGGAGATCCACTTGGACAGGTCTCCATCAAAGGAAGGGATGTTGTACTTCTCAAGCTTTCCTTCTCCAACGTCGTAGCTTACGATCGTGGCAGACGAAGCAGGAATAGGTGCAACTTCCGGTGTGATGACAGTCTTGATATCTACCAGTTCATTGTATTGGGCACTTAACTGGTCGAGAAGGTCGTAGGTCGTCTTCTCGTGAGCAACAAAATCGTCAGCTGGGACGAGTAGTCTGATTTGGGCGTTGAGATCCCAGAGTTCTTTCTTGGCTTCAAACAATTGTGTCAAGTAGTGGTCCACAGTAGCTGGCTTGAGGATTGCTGTACCGTCTTTATGCTTGACAACCATTCGTTCAACGTAGCTTACTTGAGAGCTCACGTTGTTTCTGGAGTTGACTGCCTTATCGAGATTGGTTGGAGCCATCGTGACTGACTGAAGTGAATTGGGTGTGGTTTCTTGTGTTGACTGACCTGGGATACTTGACCGTCGAATCTCCAACCCAGCACCTGGAGGATGTCACAGGTCGATTCTGGAGAGACTCCCACGGCGGACGGACCCAAGAGCAGCAACAAAGCGATATGAAACCAACAATAACACAAAAAGCAAAAATCAAAAATAAATTCACTAAAACAGATGTGAGATGAGTCAAGTCACTGATTCTGCAACACTCCTTTCCACAAGCAAAGACAGGACATCCGTGGCTCGAAAGGACCAAAAAATGTTGTGTGGGGTTGAATGAGATGAGTTTAATTCCTTCGATAAAACTCAGTGTGTCTTTGTGTGAATGAGAAGAGATGCGAATGAATGTGTGTAATGGCAACAACAAGATGAGACAAGGTTTAGAAGCAGCAGCCAACTTATTATTACAACAACTTGCGTTTAGATCGGTACAAATGCTACTGGACAATGATTGAAAGGAACGCACTCATATTTATAGACTTTTCAAGCGTCACTAAAATTAGAGATTATGTAAGGTAAAATGCTTACGTGAAAAAACTTAAGTTCACAAGAATAAAATCAAATGAAGGTTACACAAGTAGCCAGTCAAATAAAAGAATAAAACCTAAGAAAATCACAATAAGCAAATGGCCAATTAAACAAATTAGTACAAGGAAGGACCATTACATATTTAAATGTAAAAATAAACGCTTAAGATTAAATATTCATAAAAATTAGATAAGACGCTTTTTGGACGATGACTTGCTGCTGGTTCTTGTCAATCTTGTAATGTCATGAGATTGGGGATATTGGGGCGAGACGAAACATTCTCCGGCCCTTGAAATGACCTATTTCAAAACAATAAACGAAAAAGTTAAGACCAGAAATCATGTGGTAAGGAACTCAGCTTGACGACAGGACGCTTGATCTCGCTGGTGGCCGTCTTGATGGTGACCACTCGTACTACGCCATCAGGACCAGGATGACACTGTTGAACACGAACCAATTTCCACATCATTGGGGGAAGATTGTCTTCCTTCAGAATCACAAGGTCTCCGACTGCAACTGGTGTGGCTGGACACATCCATTTAGGTCGTCTTTGTAGTCGGTTGAGGTATTCCACAGACCACCTTCGCCAGAACTGTTGGACCTGGAACTGGATTCGTTGCCAAAGAGACTCTCCAATAAGGAAGTGACCAGGAGTGAGAGGAGCAAGGTCAGAAGGATCTGAAGCAAATGGTGAAAGCGGTCTTGAATTGAGGATTGCTTCGATTTGAGCGGTTGCTGTTGTCAGCATCTCGAAGGTCCACTTGTTTTTTCCCATGATTTTGATAAGATGATGCTTGCAGGACTTGATTCCGGCTTCCCACAGACCACCATGGTGGGGACTTGCAGGGCTATTGAAGTGGAAACGTATTTGTTCGTTTCGCATTTGAGCTTGTAGATCAGGGTCTTGAGTGACTGAGACAATTTGACGGACGAAATTGTTCAGCTCATGACTCCCACCGACAAAATTGCTTCCACAATCTGAGTAGAGGTCAGTAATCTTTCCACGTCTGCTCACGAATCGTCGAAGAGCTGTTAAGAAGTCTTCTGTGGACAAACTTGAGACGACTTCAATGTGGATGGCACGAGTCGCGCAACACACGAACAATGCGATGTAGCCCTTTTCAAGTGCTTTGCTTCTTGGGTTTTTACTTCGAAGAAGAAAGGGTCCTCCATAGTCGACTCCACACTTAAGAAAGGCTCTGACAGGGGTCACACGAAACGAAGGAAGACCGGCCATCGGTTGCTGAATTAACCTTGCTGACTGACTTGTACCTGCTGCAGGTCACACACTTGAGAATGACATGACTCACAGCTTCACGGATTCTTGATATCCAATACTTGCGTTGAATATTAGTTTGGACGAGTTGAGTACCACCATGGAATGAGACTTGATGCTCATAGAGAATGATGAGTTGGGTAAGGTGAGACTTGTGAGGAATAAGAATGGGATGTCTTGCATCTGGAGACTGTTGTTTTGCATGACGGAGTCTGCCACCAACGCGAAGGACACCCTCCTCGTCTAGGAATGGACTCAGGGCATGAATGGGAGACTTTGGGCTAACCATCCTCTGCTTTTTCAACTCCTTCAGTTCTTGAAAGTAGTACTGCTGCTGCGTCACTTTGACCCAATGGAGCTTTGCATTGTTGCGTTCAGTCAAAGTTATTGGATACTGCTTAAAAAGATCAGAACTTAAAATTGGTTTCTTTTGATATGCCTTACTACGACAGTTGTTGATGAAGCTGTAGACCAATGCTGTTATATTCATCAACTTAGCCAAAGACGAGTAATTGTTGATGAGGTAATTGACCGTTGTAGTGGCATGAATTGCAATCTTCACTTGTCTTGCCTCGAGTGAGGTCTTCTTATTGTTCTTGTAGTTTGGAGTAGGAATGCCATCCTGCAACCACGTAGGTCCACGCCACCAAAGGGAGTGATGCTTGAGATCTGTGGCACTGATTCCACGCGAGGCGCAGTCGGCAGGGTTGTCCTCACTTCTCACATGGCCCCAATTTTCAGCAGGGACCAATCCTTGAATGTGGGCAACACGATTGGCGATGAAAGTTGACCAGCGAGAGGGATGAGAGTGAATCCAATCCAATGTAATGGTAGAGTCCGTCCAAGCCGTTATTGATTGAATCGGAACTTGCAATGCTTCTTTGACACTTGATAACAAATCGGCAAGAAGAACTGCTCCACAAAGCTCCAACCGAGGAAGAGACAAAGTTTTGACAGGAGCAACACGAGTCTTGGACGCCACCATTGAGCAGGAAAAAGAGTCACCTGAAGAAGCGATGAATACCTCTGCAGAGTAAGCGGCTTCAGAGGCATCACAGAACCCAATCAGATGATAAGACGGAGTCTCAGGTTATTCTGAAAAATAGAATCGGGGCAAAACAATGTCATTTAGTTTGACCAAATCAGAATGCAAACAAAGCCATTCATCTTGTAGTTCTTGCGTGAGTTTGTCATCCCAGTCTAGCTTGACTTTCCACAATTTTTGCATGAGAATCTTGGCCCTTATGACGACAGGAGCCAACCAACCGATCGGATCAAAGAGCTTGGCAATTTCCGACAGGACTGCACGCTTGGTGTCACACTTCTCAGATAAAGGAGTGACCTGAAACTTGAAGTTGTCTTGCTGAGGTAGCCAGAGTAGACCGAGTGCCTTGATGCTGGGATCTTCAATCGTCAGAGCTTTGCTTTCACAGTTTTCTGGGGGAACGTGAGAGATGAATTCCGTGGAATTGGATGACCATTTTCTTATGTCCATCTGACATCTTCGCATCATTTCAGTAACTTGCTTGTAGGTGGAGACTGCATGTTCAACTGTGGGTTTGGAACTCATTAGGTCATCGACGAACATGTCTTCGTTTGTTACTTGGTGAGCGAGAGGAAGGTCATAGAAGTTCAGAAGGACCTTTTTCTTACTCGTCCGGTGACCAACTTCATGACGAGGTTAGGCAGGGGCGGGGATGTGGGTTTGAGATGTGGTTTTTGTATGTGGAAAGACCATTTTGACGTCAATTATCAATCCGCATTACTTTGTCACCGATTCCGACAATTTTGGGACGGGTCTGTGTTCACTTAGGTTAGCTTTATCACACGTACTGTCAAGTAGGAAGTTTATGAGGCACTTAATCAAGAAATGAATGGGCTGACGGAATTGAGGGATGATGTCTCAGGTTGCCTCGTCTCGTCACTCTCGTCTCGGTGGTATGGACTGGATGGAATATCTTCTCTTCCGAAAGGACCAAAAATTTTGAACACCACTGAACACAACTAGACTGTCTCTTTTTTAAAAACTTTGTCTTTTAAATTTTAAATTTTATCTTTGGATTGGAGGAAAAAAAATTGATGGTAAACTCGTTGGCTGTTGAGATGATACGAGATTTTTGTGTCTTGAAAAAGATTGCACTATACCCCGATCTTCACCAGTGTTATGTAATATGAAATGATGGGCTGGAAGGAAAGCTATCGACTGGGTTTATTGAGACACTAAGAGAGCAGTGAGGACAGGTTGTTGGTTGTTGTGTGGTCCCTCTCCTACTGACTATCGAATCTAATCCTAAGAACAATGAAGAGATCTAGGCTAATGGCAACCTGCCATCACGAGCCCCGGCCACAGTGCTAAATATAGTGTGTATGAGTCTTTCTCTCATATAACACTCCACAATTCCCACCACCAAACCCTCACAAGGACATGCCGAGGAATAAATGACGGTGAGACATCCAATTGCACCGAGAGTCAAGAGCCAAATGCTATGGTCAAACCCATCCATCGGGTTTGCTCGAAGGAGCATGTCTCCCTTCCCCATGACCAGAGCAAATCCGAGGGAGAGACTTATCACATTGTTGGATAGTATCGCAATCTTTTCTGGTCGATCAAGAATGGGAGATATAGGAGTAAGGAATACGGTGGCGACAACTTCGTCCATCTTCATGTTTGGATAAAGACAGATGAAGACGTCGTCCTGGTATGTGAAGTTTAGCGTTAGGGACAAGAACTGCCACACGCAGAAGTTTTTGCTTCCCCTTAGTCCCCTAAATCCGAGACCGAGTGAAGCACAATGCCCCTTACCCTTGAATGGCGCGAGAATGAATTAGGGACTAAAGAGAGGGATACTCAAGGTGGAGCCGGCAGCGTCTTGATGCAGGTGGGTCCAGAATGAATGTATGTCTGACAGGAATGAACCGGATTCGATTGGGACTAGACGTTGTGTAGTAGTTTCTCTACCGTCAAGAAGGTAGCTCCGATTTTCATTGTACAGGATTATGATGGATGTCACCCTAGCGTTTGTTAGTGGTTTTAGGTATTCATTGATGATGTGTGTAGGCGACTGTTCTAGGTGATAGATTAGAACGTCCGGATTGCCTCAATCGTTGCAGCATCGGTTTCCAGAAGGTTTTTGGAGATGAGTTTGACTTTAGGGATGGAAGCAGGGGACATACGAATTGAAGGCTGCAACGTTTGCTTATACCTCGTTCCATTTTTGTCGCTTACGGTCAGACCTGCAATCGTGTAGGTGGCTGCGGCAAGTTTTTCGAAATCGATGGATGTGGCGTTTACATTTGTTGTCAAGTGGAGGAAGCAGTTCGGCAGTAACGGTTGACAAGATGGGATTTGTAGAACATCCATGTCCATTTCCGCAGTTGCCACAGTTGCAAACATCTGAAGGGTAAACCATAAAGCCAATCCAGACATTCCTGTAATTGTTGTTGTCAGGTTTTGAAAGTTCAAAATGGAGACGTACAAATATTTCCAGGATAGATATTGTGAGGACCCTGAAGAGTAGAGCTTTTTGATATTACTATTCTTCTTAAAATTATTGTTTGTAAGGAGGTTTGGACTAATGGTATTTTTCATGAACAGCTATCCATTTTTCATAAATACTCTCACATAAAAACATGCAAAGATGCGGTTGTGAAGTCCATTGTACTCTCTCGTTAGTGGTAGCTAAGCAGTTGGATTGAGGACAAAATTGAAAATTAAATTAAAAGTTAATAATTGCTAGAAGCAGTAAATGAGGCATCTCATAATTCTTTGCAAGAGTAAAGTGAGCAAAGTTTTTTCATGCCACATTTCGGGCCTGCGGCTACCTCTGCAAAAAAGAAGGGTGTGAGTGGAAATGCATGAAGAGGATTGGCACATGATGCGTTGTGTGATAGGATGCAACGGAGAAGAAGAGGAACAATTCCACCACACCGCTTTCAACGTAGTTTTGTGTGACTTCTGTTATAGACAGAACCGTTTTTATGTCCCATTCGTCAAGAGATTGACATATGTACTATTCCAATCGTATTTTTCTTTATTGTTTTCCTGTGGACCCATGGACAAGTTTGCAAGGTAATTGAAGGTCCACAGCCAACGAAAAACCGTTGGGCAGGCCATGACAATGAAAAGTGGAGGAGAATTTGAAAAAGCATGAGAAACCTAACATGCTTGCATTTGAATGCAATGCCCAGAGTGCGTTGCACATGCTACGTTACAATCTCATTTCAACGGTAGTACGAAGGGGATATATGAGGGAAAATTTGGGGAAGAAAGAACCGTTATCAGCGGTCAGCTTTCCAGCATCAGCAGTCAGCTTTCCAGCATCAGCAGTCAGCTTTCCAGCATCAGCAGTCAGCTTTGGTGAAGATGTCACGAAAGGAGATCCACTTGGACAGGTCTCCATTAAAAGAAGGGATGTTGTACTTTCCTTCTCCAACGTCGTAGCTTACGATCGTGGCAGACGAAGCAGGAATAGGTGCAACTTCCGGTGTGATGACAGTCTTGATATCTACCAGTTCATTGTATACGGCACTTAACTGGTCGACAAGGTCGTAGGTCGTCTTCTCGTGAGCAACAAAGTCGTCCGCTGGGACGAGTAGTCTGATTTGGGCGTTGAGATCCCAAAGCTCTTTCTTGGCTTCAAACAATTGTGTCAAGTAGTGGTCCACAGTAGCTGGATTGAGAATTGCTGTACCGTCTTTATGCTTGACAACCATCCGTTCAACGTAGCTTACTTGAGGGCTTACGTTGTTTCTGGAGTTGACTGCCTTATCGAGATTGGTTGGAGCCATTGTGACTGACTGAACTGAATGGGGTGTGGTTTCTTGTGTTGACTGACCTGGGATACTTGACCGTCGAATCTCCAACCCAGCAACTGGAGGATGTCACAGGTCGATTCTGGAGAGACTTTCCCACGGCGGACGGACCCAAGAGCAGCAACAAAGCGATATGAAAACCACAAGAACAAACAAAACAAAATCAAAAATAAATTCACTAAACAGATGTTGTGAGATGAGCCAAGTCACTGGTTCTGCACCACTCCTTTCCACAAGCAAAGACAGGACTTCCGTGGCTCGAAAGGACCAAAAAATGTTAGTACGAGGTTGAATGAGATGAGTTTAATTCCTTCGATAAAACTGTCAACAACAACAACTGATAAAACTGTTAGTGTGTCTTTCTGTGAATGAGAAAAGATGCGAATGAATGTGTGTAATGGCAACAACAAGATGAGACAAGGTATAGAAGCAGCAGCCAACTTATTATTACAACAACTTGCGATTGGATCGGTACAAATGCTACTGGACAAAGATAAAATGGAACGCACTCATATTTATAGACTTTCTTAGCGTCACTAAAATTAGAGGTGTAAGGTAAAATGCTTACGTGACAAAACTCAAGTTCACAAGAACAAAATCAAATGAAGGTTACACAAGTAGCCAGTCAAATAAAAGAATAAAACCTAATTAAAATCACAATAAGCAAATGGCCAATTAAACAAATTAGTACAAATTATTATGTAAAAATAAACGCTTAAGATTAAATATTCATAAAAATTAGATAAGACGCTTTTAGGACGATGACTTGCTGCTGCTTCTTGTCAATCTTGTAATGTCATGAGATTTGGGATATTGGGGCGAGACGAAACAGCAGTCAGCTTTCCAGCATCAGCAGTCAGCCTTTCAGCAACAGCAGTCAGCCTTCCAGCAACAGCAGTCAGCTTTCCAGCAACAGCAGTCAGCTTTCCAGCATCAGCAGTCAGCCTTTCAGCAACAGCAGTCAGCCTTCCAGCATCAGCAGTCAGCCATTGACCATTAGCAATGAAAAGGCAACGAAGAAGCAGTTAAATAGATACAAAACGTTGAGTCAGCTGTGCGCAGTTTTTTTTACTGATTTCTAATCGACGTAAAAATATTGCAAATAATCAACTACCACTACTAGCCTTGAGCAGAACATTAATACCTTTGCTTTGAAAAATATTGTTCACGGTGAAGTTCGGATGATTGGTTTATTTAACCATGGGTACTACAGTTAACACAGCCTTTAATAATTTTCTGAAAAACGCTGCTCCGTGTTTGGCTCAATGTCAAGTAGCTGTTGAGGTGGCTGACCTTCAAGACGGCAGGGTACTGGTGAATGTCAACAGCATTTTAGAAGTCGCGGAAGAGTCAGCTGAATTAGGGTGTGACGAATTGTTGTCACTGATTGCCAGGCTACAGACCATTAGTACCTTGCTCCAAATGACACAGTTAGGTGTGCGTAGAGAACCAGGTAGACCAAGGAAATTTGTTGACAACGACATGGTGTCAATGAATTTCAGTCTAACTATAGTATCGAAATGTTACGCGTCTCTCGTTGGACACTGCAGAGAAAGTGGGGTATTAAGGTAATTGTACATAGTATTAAAGCAATTAAGCTGGAACTAAAACTAGAAAGTCAAAGCAATCAATACTTTTAGCTTGATTGGAATGCTTCTAGCCTCATTCCTTTGAACGCCGACATCGCCATAAAGCAATACTTTACTCATACATGCAATATGAATGTTTTCAAATTATTCCGCCCGATCGGCCCCGTTCGAACTTTGGATATGCAGTCAACAGTAGATACATTGATACATTACTCACCATGGGGTCGGCACAGTCTTGATGTAGGCGGGTCCGAAAATAAAGTATGTCTCTCATGGATGCCGTGATACAAGGTGTTGAGCCCACCTTTGTTTACTGTCAAGACCCCTATGTCTGAACAATGCAGAGAAGCATGCTGCATGTTACTGCATGGGATTTTTGTTTTCAGGTATTCCTGGTAGTGTTTGGTGGCGTAATGTCATAGATGAGAACGTCCTGCTTACCATTCACAACCGTTGTAACATCAGTCTCCAAAAGCCTTTGTGAGACCGAAAGTTTGATTTTAGGAATGGTTGCAGGGGACAGTTACCATTTTTCACATAGACATTTCCTATTACCCAGAAGAATTTGCCGAGGGATACGCTACTCCTACCTCCGGCATATGTCAGAATCGAATCCAAGACTGCGTCGTGAAGATTAACAGATGTCAATTCAAGATTTATGAATTTACAGGTTTCCAGAATATAATTAAGAGATAAAGTAGAATTGAATCGTGGAACCATTAGCATGAGCAGTCCTGCATAGCAAACTACTAAAGAACGTAAGACCAATTGTCATGGGCCAAGCCATAGCATAGGTGCGGTCATTAATATGGTGGTGTCAAAGCCTTAACGCAATAGAAGATACAGGTACAATCACACAAGAGCGACAGTCCATTGGGCACACTCCAGGCCAAATGCTACCAGACTGATAACTAAAGCGAACGGTACAATCACCAACGCTGTTTCCATAGACCCTAGTGGCAACGGAACTTCGCCAA
>JAQIWU010002543.1:0-11919 GCA_034696445.1 Isotomiella minor
GCTCGTACCTCACGGAAGCAAACATGGCTGTCAGGGTGAGCACAGTCGTCATACTAATCCCAATACGTGCTTCTACCATATCCGCTGGAATCAGGAAGCACAGCCAAGTCATCAAGATTAGCAAAATGCTAGGAAAATATGTCTGCACCAGATGGTAACTCAGCTTCCTTCGAGCCTTGATTGTAAACGTTAAAGCAGAATAGTTGCCACCTGCAAAGACACAATAAAAAGATGGAGATCTCAATATGCATGTTGTTTAAACACGAACGGCGAAAGGGGTCATAGGTCTCCTGAACGTAAAGTTTGTAAGTCCCGTTAATGTTCAGATCGGGAAACACTGCTTCCACCAAGACGTCAAAGTTGGGATGTTGAACGTCCAGCAGAAACATTGAGTTTGGACGTTCCCAATATAATTTCAATCGCTTTTCGGTGTAGCTGACTGCATGTCACAAATAAATCAAGCTTTCTTCAGACTGGCTTCAAATTTGAGTATGTTTGAAGTTAAACCTTACAACTTCTCATGTTATAGGTGCAGACTTGGGTGTCGGAAGGATAGTAGTGGAATTGCATCCCACAATCAAGCTTTAACCGCAACCTATGTAGAAAGCAATTTGTTAGATCCTGTGCAATCTTACGAAGGTGGATCTGACCTTTCTGACAAAACAACCTGAGCTTCTATTATGTCTTTTGTCTGAAACAGGACTTTTAGCGCCTTTGGTGCAGTTTCCCTATCGTCTTTACTAATGGGCGGAGTTCCATCTGAATGCCAATTATTTATCAATTTTAACCTTCAGCACGCTTAAGTCAAACCTATAAAAATGTCAGGTTTCCATATCTTGTCTAGGGCTTCACCACCAAGGGTTGCGTTCTTGAGAGGCCCTACTACACGTTTAGATATCTTGTAATCAATCCACCGCCTTGCATAATTAGCCTCCACAACGAGTTGCTACAAAATATTTAAATATTAAACGTTTTTGCCAATGGCCATGGCAATGATTTTTTGCACCTGCTCCTTTTCATTTATGTCAGTAACCTCAGCAATGAGCAAGGACACAAAGACCGGAACGAATTGGTGCCCGTCGGTGACAGGCAATTGGTACGGGGCATAGTCAGACGGAAGAAGTAAATCAAGGTCTATGTTCTCATAGTGATCATTGTCCTTCCCATCCTTATCATCGTCATCTGAATTGATGACATCCGGTGTCTTGGACCTGGTTTCTGTGGAAACTATGGTCGTTCCTGTCGTATTTTGCCTATAAATGAGATAACAAAGATGACTTTTCAAAGAACTCTGTTACAATGATAGTTTGACAACTCACCAAAAAGCACCAACGATTAATAGTAGGAGGGCGAATATTTGTATTTCCGAATTGCACATTGCGTCTGCAACAGAGAACAAAGTCAAAATCGGTTGCAAGTTCGATGATATGTGTGACATTCAAACAAAGGATATTTTTAAACCGAAGGTGCAGAGATCTATTAACGAGGGCGCCAAGGTCGCCAGGATTTTCTTTTGCATAAATAATGATGTTTAATAGTAATGGCTCCATTTCATGGAGACCGAAGGCGATCATCATAATTAGAAATTATTGCTTTTGCCATTGCATTTTTCGCCTTAATTT
This sequence comes from Isotomiella minor, assembly GCA_034696445.1. Taxonomy (NCBI): domain Eukaryota; kingdom Metazoa; phylum Arthropoda; class Collembola; order Entomobryomorpha; family Isotomidae; genus Isotomiella; species Isotomiella minor. The sequence continues at coordinate 1,623 of JAQIWU010002543.1, forward strand.
CTATAACATTTTGTACCTTATATCATCTCATTTCAATTCAACGACAGTATTCGCAATGAAAACGTCTCACTTAATCTCGGTTCTAGCTGTTGTGTCCCAAAGTAATGTAACATGCTTTGAACAAGGTTATGGGTTCTCCACGTACTGTCAACCTTGTATTGCCCCCTGCCAACAGCACCCTGAAGAGAAATACTTTTGGTGCAAAACATACAACTGGGACTTCGATGGGGAAGTGTATGAATGGGATTACTGCTCTTTAAATAGCAAGGTAAGACAATGTCAAAATGTACTCATGTCTGATAAGATTTCTTATTGACATTTATCAACTTAGGTTGATAACATGGGTATCAATTGCACCAGCGTGTGTGCCTTTCATGGAGAACGCTATCAATGGTGTACTTCGGGAGAAGACTGGGGTTATTGTTCCGGAGACTTTTGCACGTATACTCATAGTAACTCTGCTAAAGCGTAATATTAAAGATTCTTTCGCATTGACAAGCAGCAAGAATACCATTGAACTCCCGAACTACGTATATTCGACATACTGCCAACAATGCATTACGCCATGTCAACGAACCAAATCGGACTACTACTGGTGTGGAACAAGGCAATGGAAATTCAACAATAAAACATGGGCCTGGGACTATTGTTCACCAAATAGTGGAGTAGACTATCAAGGTACTTCCTGTACTACGTTACAATATTTGACCTAAAAATTTCTTTCCATAACATTTTAAAGGAAACCGATGCCTCAACAAGTGCAAGTTCCGAGATGGTCAACTGTACCAGTGGTGCAAGAATGCGAACGGCACAGGTTACTGTTCTGGAAATGTTTTGTGCGACTTTTTACCTTCGTTTGAGTAACTTTTACAAGTGCATCAGTATTTATATATCTCTTACAAACAAAATTCTTAGGAGAAACTAATAATTCATATCGTCGTGATATTCTTCTTTTTTGAACGAGTGCATATGCAGAGATTTCCTTGAACGATTAGTCCTCTTGTGTCACATTCTTGAACAGGAAACTCATTGACTCTGAGTGGTGAATTCGGCGGATAGCTTCAGCCAGTAGAATACTGATATCCACAGTTTTAATTTTCACACACTGCAATTTCTGGGATTCATGGGGGACTGTATTTGTAACTACAATTTGATCGATCGGGCTGGTTTCTATAGGAAAACAAAAAATAATGTAAATCTATTCCTTCGAGAAAAATAAAGGTTGTGTGTAGGTATTCTGACCTAGGACAGAAGGTGCATCAGAACTCATGAGACCGTGGGTGCACAAAATGTATATCTGTCTAGCACCGCGTTCCTTAAGCGCTTCCGCTAAATCAAACAATGAAACAACATTAAACAGTTATTGAATGCATGTAAATTAACAATATTTACCAGCAGCAATGAAAGCCCCTGGATCGTCCAGCATGTCGTCGACCATTATGGCGACTTTGTCACTCACATCTCCAACAACTAAGAAACAATGTGGTCAGGTGGATTTAGAAGAGGGCGTTAATGGAATTAAAAAAGTAGACTATTTACCAGTTAATGGTGGCTTTTCTTTCTTGACTGCAGTCGGCATACCCACAACAGAACCACTCACATCTATAACTCTTCCCCTGCCGACGCTCATTCTCCGTGAAGTAGACGGCTGCACAGTGTCAGAAGAGGACTCATCTTGCGATGCAAATATAGGAGGGCTATATCGTCCTGAGAAATAAATACATTTCATTAAGTTTCAAACGGCAAACCAAATGACAGACCAGACTAACCATCGATTTCATCAGATTCAGCTTCCTTTACTTCGCCATGGATAACAGCAATGCCCACACGAAGTCTTTCGGCATAACTGGTTGCCTTTTTTGCAGATCCTGGGTTCCTTGCGACCACAATCACTGTTTGTCTGAAATCCGGTATCTGACAAACAAATAAATTGGGTCATTGAACATTGAAGGCTCGAAACTTTTGTTTAAATAGCATTACATTGTCTTGAATGTATTTAAGAAGGAAAGGGCTGGCTCGTAGGTTGTCCACAGGGACGTCGAAAAAGCCTTGAATTTCCTTCGAGTGCAGATCCATTGTGATTACTACATTTAAGATTAGAATGTCAATCAACTCAAACTTTCCACTCATGGAAAGTACTTACTATGCGTAAATCCTGCCTTGCAAAGCTGAAATAGGCCAGTAAATACTTAGGTATGCCAAAAGAGGATTATTCCAGAGAGGAAAATGTCAAAATACCATTTGTGCCAACAGCTTCGTCACAATGCTCCCTCTTTTACGCATCTTGCACTGCTTCGAATACGGAAGGTACGGAATCACACCCACGATTTTCTTTGCACTGGATGTCTACAAGGAAACGGATTGTTACTCAAGCCCATGATGGATAATGATAAGGTAACTTAGAAGCCTTACTTTACATGCATATGCCAAAATCAAGAGTTCCATTATGCTGTTGTTGTCCACTCCGGTTTGAATGATGTACACCTATTAAATTGAGACGAAGGACACCATCATTCTCAACAATGGAAGAAGATAATACTTAGACACTTACATCCTTCGCCCGCACAGAATCATGTATGGACACCATGGTCTCCTTATTTGACTTCTGGTACACATCACAATTCCCCAGCTTCATGCCCAGCCGGCTACAAAAAAAGGGACCAAAGTGACAAATTGAAATTATGATCAAATCCTTTACAAACAAACCTTGCAATGAGGTTGGCCAACTCCCGGTGGGAATTTCCGCTCAGGATAATAAATTCTGAAGGTTCCATATTGCTTCTTTAGTTTTGTTTTTTTTATAACTTTGGACTTGAACTGATTAAGACTGGAATGGATCGATGGTTATGGATGAATGTCACAAGAAGGGGAGACTAGACCTGTTCACATCCTTTGGAAGCATTGGGAAAATTTATTATTTAATTACCACACTCAACACCCAACAAAACCAAAGATTTTTGGTCTCATGCTGGAATTGGATACATAAGTATGGTACGTGTATGGTACTGGTACCAAAATTGATGTCTCCCACCCTCACCACACTCTGGATCGAGTGAAAGAGTGCAACAAATACGAGGATGAGATGAGACCCGACAGACCTATTGATTTAACAAGAAGTTCAAGAGCAAGCCGATATACAGAGGAAAGTTGAGACGATATATATGGACAACGCTTATCTCCGTTAAATGATTTTAGTTAGTTAAGTCTTGATACGTCAACAAAAATAAACCAGGGTTATTTTTGTCCAGAAGTGGAATTTTTTGCTTATTGCGTATATTTGTTTCAAGATGACATGTACATATCGAATCAAGTGGATGGAAATGACAGGAAACTCTTGAATTGAAAATTTCATCTTTGACATAGGAGGCATTGTTTTGGAGAGAACAATATGATTCCTGGATAACATTTATGTGTAGCCAATTCTTGCATGTCTGTTTGGCATAAACTTTTTCTTTTCGTGAAATGTGCTCAGATACCTGGCCCATTATGAATTTGATGACGCTTCCATAAAAACTTCTGAACGCAGCGTTAAAAAGTAGTTTAATGATTTTTTTGTAATAATCAGCACGCAAAATGGAAAGGCATATAGGACAGACATTGTTGGCCTATAATGAAAATTGATAAAGAATTTTGGCAAGGTAGGCTGGGCAAACCACTTTCTGGAATTTGGCATGCTGTGAATCTAGTTCCTATAACAATGGTATTGTTACCTACCTAGAATAACTGGAAATATATATTCCTCATAACCTCTGCCTTTTCCTTCAGTTCATTGTTGTCACTTGACGAAGCAATTGGACGACGTGGAAAATGGTTGTTCCTACAGAAGAAGAGAAGAAGCAGTTGGTGGAGGTGAGAAATAGTTTGGTAAGCATTGAAATTGGGGTAAGCTAAGATTATTCCGTTTCAATTAGTTTCGTAAAAGTGTTGAAGACGTACTTTATCATGAGGATCATCAACATGACTCCTTCTTGATAAGATGGATAAGAGGTGGGTAATGCAACGTTTTGGAATTACGATTTTTACTTTCTGTTCTGTGCAGCAAGGGACCACAATCTCGTGAAGGCGGAGAAAATGCTGCGACATGTAAGATCTCTTGGTTTTCTTTCGCCATTCTGCCTAAAAGTGTAGCAGTAAATTAAATCGTAAATTGACTGTAATCAAGGCGACGTTCTTTCCAATTTACGATCTTTAGCTTATCAATTCCAATATTATTTTTGATCTTGATGTGTGAGGTGATGAAAAAATGCATAAAAGCAGTTGCCATTTTTTTAAAACACTGCCTCCGATATTTTACACATTGACAGTCTCTGGAGTGGAGAAAGGAACACCAAGTGGACAAAATACTATCAGTTCCAGGCGATAATTGGTTCAAAAGCAATTTCCCCTTTTCCATAGACGGCTTTGACAAAACAGGACATCCAGGTAATGCATTGACATGTTATTATAATGCTCACCGTTTCTGTCAACAAATAAATGCTGAAATGAAACCAATGCTCAGTTATGGAACTACCGATTGGTGCCTGGGATATCAGGAAGGCCCTTGACACTGAACAATGTGCAGAGGGAGAGTTCTTCAATTACACTTGCCGATGGTTTGAAGACATAATGCGAATGATCAAGGAAAGCAACAAGGGCAAAGGTGAAGGGGAGTGGCTCAACACGCAATGGACTGTTATAGTGGATTGGCAAGGCTACTCGTACCAACAGTTCATGCATTTGAGAGGTAGCAATCCAATTCTTAATCCAGTGATTAAGGTCTACATTTTCGGTTCTGTCTAATTAATAAAGCGGTGCAGAACATCTTGACCTGGGCTGCAAATCTTGAAGCCCATTATCCTGAAATCCTGTTCCGAGGCTACTTTATAAACTGTCCTGCAATCTTCCCTGCCATGATGGCTCTCCTGCGCCTCTTCCTAGCCCCTAACACTTTGGGAAAGATAACTTGCTACGGGGGACGAAAGGAGTGGGGCCCGATCTTGACAAACGACATTGACCCTGACCAGATCAGTCAAACGTATGGGGGCAACAGGGTACGACACCCGGGTGGGACTTTCACCCTGGCTACGAAAAAACATAGATAAAGAGAAAGATTAAACTACATAAGGATTTGCATGATTGTTACAAAGATTGCTTTGTTGGTTCTTCTAAGATTAAGACTTCTGATGTGGACAAGGCTTGAGTAACCTTAAGTTCAGCGAAATTTCAACATGATCCGAAAAACAATGAACATTATTTTTATTCCATTTTGAACTAAAACACGTACAAAAAAGTCTGAAGTCTAAAGAAAACATGTTTGTTTGGCGTTACACTTCCTCAAGTATGACTACATCGTTCTGGTGTCTTTATGGAGATCAAGTTAAAGCTTACAGTAACAAATTACAATTCTAGTATCACAGTATCGTCTCTACATTTGAATGAAGGTTAAGATGGAGTAGACGCCATCAACGTTTCAGCAACGGATATTCCACTAAGTCTATGCCTCAGAGGTGGGTGGGCTGATTGTTGCTGTCAATATTAAAAGTCTCAATTAATTAGCTATACCAATACGGATTCATTTAATGTTCTTACCAGATGGGACTCCAAGCATCGCTTGAAATACTTGGATAATAGACTAAATTTTGGTCTTTGTCTACGATCATATTTCCAGCACTTCATCATTACATCAAATCTGCAATCAAAAATTAGTAAAAACAGTGTTCAAGAATATGAAACGTATTGTGCAAAATTCTGTGATATCTTTGTACGTACATTTCGGCTGAACAATATTGCGGTTGACTGAGTCTCATTCCATTACTGAGTCTACGAAGAAAGTCTTCCCCACTTCCGTTGAAATGATTGTAAGGAATTTCACCCAAGCTAAATATCTCCCACAAGGTCACACCATACGACCAGATATCCGAGTCGGAGGAAAACTGGAAATCCTGGAGACTTAAAATTAACAAGAAATTATAAACTTCTTAATTAGGCTAATAACTGAAAGGCACCATCCTGCTTACCATTCAATCGCCAACCATTTAATGGGTAGTGGTGTCTACATCATTTGAATTCAGAATTAGATGTTGTCATCAAACTAAAAATGTTGGCAATTACCGTCGCAGTCCTTGTGTAGCTGTTGTAATGTACAAGACGCTTTGATAATCCAAAATCCCCTATCTTTGCAGTAAGATCATTCGTCAAAAGAACATTCCTTGCCGCTAGGTCGCCGTGAATAACCTGAAACAGACATCTCCTATCTATAATATATCAAGTACATTAAACGTCATCATACTTTTTTCGAAGCAAGATAATCCATCCCCTTGGCTATTTGATGTGACCACCGAATTAGTTCCAAGAATTGAAACGAGGAAATATTTGCATATTCATTGCAAATAGCGATCTGAGACAAATCTTCCATTTTCACATATTGAACATTGGGAGATCTAAATAGTTTTAAGTATTAGGCATGGATTTGTTTTATTCCTTGCTAAAAGTTTGAGAATTACCCAAGAAACGATGGTTGGCGTTCCAAAGGCGATGTTTCTATCCCAGAGTCGTCGTGAACAAAGCCTCGGTTGATAAATACATGACGATTTTTTCGCAGAAATGACAATAGACTTCCGTTTTCGCAATATTCCAGAGCAATGAAGACTTGTTCTGAACAAAATAATGAGAAATTAAGGTCAATATGGGGTAGGGAGAGACTCCCATTGCTCACTTTTCCGAATCTGATCCGTGCACGCACCCAACAAGTTGACTATGTTGTCATGTTTTCCAATCACAGTCATTATTTTCAACTCGGACAGCAGTGCCTTAAACATATCAACGCCGTAGTCAAGGGGTTTTGTGGTTTTGACCGCAACATCCATGGTTTTCAAAGTTGTTGGGTTTTTGTATTGTCCGAATAACACGAGTCCATAGGCTCCGCTGCCCAACACTTTTTTGAAATCTATAGAACAATTTGTATTGCATTCCATTGGTCAGAGATTTATATCTTAGACGTTATTCATTACCTATTTCTAAATCCTCCATTGCAATTTCATACGTTGTGTCATAAGGGAGGTAGTAAGCGTAGGTATTCACGTCGCAGTGGAGAGGAACGTAGGCTGGATTCCCCAATAGGAATTGTTCCACTTCTTCTTGTGTCAGATATTGAAGTTGTTTGGTTTGTTTTCTAACTTTCACGAACAGAAAGACGACTACTGGGAACATGACTACTGCAAGAACCCCCATTATTCCCAGTCCAATTCGAAGAGTCGATGAGCTATCTGTGATCAGGAACAATGAATAACTGGGATAATTTATCAATGCACAAACCAACCTTTGTGAACAACCATGAAAACCTTCTCAGCCTTTCCGTTAAAGTTCTCAGCAAGACAAGAGAAGTTTCCATAGACTTCCCCAAAGGATGAAAGACGAATTTGGGACAGCGCAGTCGTTCCATTCGTTTCATTTGTTGGTTTAATATTCCTTGGCAAGAGACCTTCATTGAAGAACCATGTTAAAGAAGGGGCTGGAACGCCACTAGCGGAGCATGAAATAATGTCTTCCTGGTCGTTGACCACTATCGTCTCATTTCCATCTACGAAAGATGGTGGCACCGACTCTGTAAATAATCATAAGGGTTTGATGAGACATTGATTGCTGATGTAGTTATATCGAGGGCATGACTTTGACTTTGGCTAATTGATCACGTAATTTGGTACTTCATCTGACAATGACATGGCAACTTGCTTATACTGATCTTTTGAATAGTAAATTTGATTATTGATCTCAGAACATTTTTTCAACAAAGAATTTTTAGCAGGTTAACTCTTCATTACTGTCTGTACCTATGACTGTAACAATTGTGGTCTTCGAAACCCATTTCGTACTGTTCCAAACTGGAGCACGACACCACACCTCATAGGTTCCAGGACTCCAAATATTGTAGTTTTTGGAGGTTAGCTGTCGTAACCAGTCCATTTCGGTAATTGAACCACGGAGCCCTGTGGTGGTCCTCTTCAATGTTGTCTCCTCCAGCAGGGGTATTGATGGTAACTTGTCTTCTGCGTCTGCGGAAACATTGTACATGAGGGGGTCGTCCGTTTCAAGCTTTTTGATCTTGAACTGCATTCCCGATCCAAAATAGTAGTAACTGGCATTGCATTGAACTGTGAAGTGCTGTCCAGCATAAAAAGGAGTTGGGAACTTGGTCACTTCCAACATTTTAGTAGGGACGATATCTTTCCATTGCAGGTCTGTTTGTTGAACAGAAAGTCATTGTAGAAATGTACAGGTCATTGTAAAATTTAAACATTACATCGGGTAGGTAGATTGCTTTTCTCTTGTAACTCCACCGAGTAGAAGAACGGCACTGCCAAACTGTCTTGAAGTGCTTGGTCAGAGCCTCGTAGGAGACAAACGGCGACGGCTGGTAAGTAGTCTGCAGCATAAGTCATCTTTAAGCACCCGACTTCAGGAGTACATTTGCTGTAGGGAATCAGATTTCTACGTTTTGGGCATTCCGTCTGTTTTGTGTCGATATAAGCATTAAGGCATATGTATAATGAATTCGAGAATGTTTAGACTAACCTGAGGAGTCGTATAGACTTTTGAGCAATCGGAAGGATTTGCACATGTTCTAGGAAACAGGGTCACATTAAATTGCGAAGGTGGATAGCCCTGACAATAGAAGTTTTGCGATTCCTGGTCGTATTAAAGGACAAGAGAGCAATTCTTATTTTTCCCAAATTCAACATCGGGATTCAGCTCAATGTCTAACAATGGCGACCATTAGGTTCTGCATTTTTGCAAGTTTTAGAAAAATTACCGGTTCCGTTTGTGGGTTTTAGTTTGAATGTCCCATCGTCGGAAACGACGCTTATGGAAGTTTGTACGCAAACGTCATCGGATTTATGACACGTCGGAAAGTCATTTCTGATTTGCCTCAAACTTCGTAGCGTAGGATATGTGAGGGTTGCTCGAAAGACTTCCCTTGATTTATTTAGTCCATCATCGGGTACGAAAATACGTCCTGTAGATACCGACCATGGAGTCCATTGCTGTATGATTATGAGAGAATCAGATCTTTACGCAGATATATGTTTGACGCAAGTCTTCTGGAAAAACCCCTCACCTGGAACTTATGAAACGCCCATTGTACTGGATATGAAGCGGAACAAATGATGTCTAGCTGTCCCACTGCTTTGTCTCCATTGCCATCAACGGTGTCTCCAATTGCGGATCCATTATTCTTCGGAACGTAATTTGAGTAGACATCTCCCACGACGACGCTGTCCAGAACAGTGTCATTTCCATCCTGAACTTCGTACTCAACTTGCCCCTCAAAGGTTTTGAATGCTAACTTTGGATACTCAATGCTGCTACCATTAATGCTGTTTACAGTGCACTTTGGAATCACTGGAAACACACAAATAGTGGTGAAGATCAACCACGTCAACGGAGTTCCAAATGAACTCATTTTTTAATTAAACTAGCGTTGGTACTCCCTGTGTCACTCCTGACAGTGAAGTGGCGTCGATCGACGAATGCAGTTGGAACAGAAAAAATCAGTTAAAAAAGCAAACACCGTGTCGCTTGTGGTAAATTCAGTGGTGTCCTTGGTTTCTTACACACCATGACGATGAAAGGTATAATAATTCGCGAACATGGGTGTCTATTTATCTACCTCTTTTGCTTAAAATCCTGGCCACTGCAATTGTACAAAGATGCGGACAAGACGCTATAATACTCTGTTCAACTCAGTTTTTGTTTTCATTGAAAAGCCAAGAGTAAGATGCTAAGTTGTTAGTGAAGTTTTTGCTACATCATTGTCTTATTCTCTTAATTTTTTGGTCAAATAAATAATATAGACTTTGACCGAGACATTTTAGTGTATACATCATCATCAGCATAGTGCATTTTCCTCCTTGGGATGGGTGGGTGTTTGTTATGTAAGGAGGTAGCAATAAGATGACACGCAAACAAAAGTTAAGTAGAATGAACTGACAATATGCAATGAGCAATGCTGATAGAATTATTTTTGTCTTTTGAAGTGGTGAGCCCGACCTACCTATGGCTAAAACCATCATTACCGCACGGTGCTAATTATGCTAATATCGTCACTTATGCGGATGTAATGAGATGGAAGACACTTATTTTAGATTACCACTTCATGATTGCAAGTAGTTACGTGGATGACCAGAAAAAAGCAGTAGACCAATCATGAGGAAAATATATTATTTCTGAACACATGCCCAAATAATTAGACATTACAAATGACAATTCGTACATTTTGGAAGTCAGTGACTTGATCATTTTTTGCATGGCATTTGAGTGA
>JAQIWU010002544.1:0-11913 GCA_034696445.1 Isotomiella minor
CTATACAATTTAATTTTTGACCGAAGACTCTCTGCTTCCCATCCGAATCGGAAATATTAATTTATATGTCATTATTTCTCTTTCCACCACCACTACAATAACTAAATCATACAAGATGAAATTTCATTTTTTATAATTGAGAAAAACGATCTCTTTAAAAGAGGGTTCTGAACCAGAAAATTATAATTTAGGTTCCTTCTTCATTTCAGTCTGACTGACTGCTTTTTTTGAATTGCCGTGAAAGTTTTAAGCGGATTTTTCTCACATAATTATTCCTAAATGAAGTTGAAGAAGTCTGACAGACTCTGATTTGATTACTTTAAAATGAAACTGACTTTTGAAGATAATGAAACAGGAAGTGAATTCACTTTATCCAGACGCCCATCAATCATAAATTAAGCTTTTATAGCCTCAAAAATAAAATAATATAATAACTAATTATTGCTTCACTTCATAGCGTTTGTTTATGGTCAGAATTATGGGAGGAAATAATTAGCTGACAGACACTTCATTAGCAAAAATATAAAATGGATATTGGACTACCAACACTGCTAAATAATTAGTCTCTTGCTCTTCTTTTCTTTAAGGAATGCTCACTCAATAATTAAGCCATAAAGCAAAATTAAGATGGAAGATCTTGGCTGAAGGCGGTGAAAGAAAAGGAATCTAAAAATTATTAAAAACTTTCACATCAAAAGATTTTAGGCTGTGATTTGAAACGTGTGTCTGCTGTTGCATAATAAAGAGGGGCAGCAGTCTTTCTTACATCCGTTTTCGCCAAAGGAAACAAAACAATGCTATCTTAAGAATTGATCTTAGGAAAAACTTCAACACTCGTCGTCCATCATCAAATCAAAAAAGTTCCAGTTCTTTAAGAAGAATGAAACCTATTATTAACTGGAATTTTCAGTGAGCAAGTCTGCTAAATTAGCATTCAGGAAAGTGTCCAAGTTCTCAACTCTTTTAAGTAGCTCTGTATAATTAAAGAGTGTCCATTTCGTTTGGTAATGAATGATAATCAAAGTCAATCCTATCGATTTTCCTCAATCAAAATCCTGAGGGCGAAAAGAAAAGAAGAATGAAAAAGACTAAAAAAAAAAGGTTTGAGGCCGGTATAAAATAATCGTCTTTCTTTTATTTTTATAGAGATTTGAAAAGTAGTTCTTTCACAAAAGGCGTGGTAAAAATGACGCGCTAATTATGTTATAAAAGGAAAGACAAGACTCGTTCATTTATGATTAAATAAAACTGCATAATTACCTATACTTGCAGAGAATGAATGAGTTGTGATGGGAAGGGCACTTTGAACAAAAAGTGTGGATGCAGCTTTCGGGTAAATTGAAACATAAATAATTTTGGATTAACATCTTTGCATGATGCAATAATATCTAGAGGATCTATCACGTCGGCTCAATCTCAATCTATCTATCTCTATACCCATTAAAGGTCTCCTACAATACCTTCCTTCTCTTTTCATGAAACATGCAAACTTGAGAGACAATGCCATAATTGCTTTTTCTACACTCTTTGTCTATATCCCTCTCTTCTTTTAATCGACTCTTCTAGACAGACAAAAACTAGCAATTAATAATAAAAACAGTACGAAGGAACAAGAGATGTGATATTGAAATGCCCCATGCTAAGTCTAAAAGGCTAGGCTAAAACTTGCCGCCAAACTTATTCGCCAAGCCAACTTGCTTTTTGGTTTGGTTATGAATTTTTGTTTTTATTTATGTCCCTTGCATGTTATGTTATGTTGAAGAAGAAGAAGAAACTTGTGGTGAAGACAGGAGTTGAAAGAAGAGAGAGAAATTATTAAACAAGTTCATAATTTATGGTTATTAGATGCAAAAAGTTAAGTTAAGTTAACAAAGTTTTATAAAAGAAGAAGAAGAGGAGAGAAATAAATTGTTTTGTTATTAAGTCATAGATCTCTGTACTTGCTTACACCTTTTGTTTTTAAGGAAGGTCCAACAGAACTGAAGGAAGATGATGATGAGATTTGGGGAGAGGTGTGGGTTATAGATAGTTAGTGGGTGTAAATTGAAAAGGATGATAACTTTATTCATTATTGAATCAGAATAAAGCTTTGTTTTTGCAAAAAAGAATTACTTGTTGGGCTTTTACGACAAAAAAGTTGAATTGCATTAAGTAGAAATAATAAAAGATCGAATTCATCAAGTCTGTAAAGTTTGTAATAATTCTTAAGTTTTCACTTTGTATCTGACTCTCTGAAGATTGAGAGAGTGTCCGCTAGATGAGCCCAGAGTTGGTTCCAGGAGACCAGTGTCTGCCTGAGAGAAAGCAAAGTGAACAAAGGAAAGTTTTGGAAGAATGAACCGAAGCGAGGGGACGCTACGGCTTTCCTTTTTAAACTGAAACTCGGTTCCTAAAAGCAAAACAGTGACGTAGTAGAAGGCTGTCTCGAGATACCGGCTTTGTTATTATTATTGTATAGATACTTTCTCCATATCGTCATCATTCATGTGGTCAGTATGTTTGTGCTTTCAAGACGATTAAAAATGCAAGTTTTGATCGAGACTAAGAGATACTTCTTGAAGAGGTGTTTTATGTTCTCTTACAAACAATCGAATAATCGAATATTCGAATAAACGATCAACCTGAAATATTTATAAAAATCTCAAGTAAATCTTTGCAACGTCATCATCTACCAAAATGAATTCCTTTTCTTTTCTACCTTTCTAATGGCTCTCGTCTGACAACACCTAATCTATTTCTTTTTCTTTTTCTCTTTTTTCTTTTACCTTGGCCAAGAGTTTTTTTATTTATTTTTAAGGCAGTTACTTGTTTGAAGAAAGAAAGTGAGAGAGGATGAAAGAAAGGAAAACAGGTGTAAATTAGCTGAGATTTCTCACAATAAAATCCTTCAAAAAGATACATTTAAAGTTAGGTAAGTGCATAGTAACCAACTTAAAGAAGAGAGATGGAAAAGGAGAGAAGAAGAGTTACTGTTACTACTGTACTCTTCCTCTGCTATTTGTTGAGCTTACGGGTCTTGTACACGCAAGGAGAAAGAAATGTGAGCTTCAAAACTTTCTCCTACGCTGTAGCATAGCACAGAGTAGTGGGAAATATGAGAACCATTGATTGCATTATTTGTTTGTTGTTGTTACATTGTGTCTGTTTTATGATACTTTTGATATGCCTTTTTTGTATTTTTTGTTGTTGTTAGCTGAACACAGTCCTCTTCTCGTGCTATAGTAGTATTTTTGATTATGGCTCAGCCAGCTTACCTGAAATTGAGAGAAAAAATGAGTAATTAGAATCATTAGAGGTGACACAAACAGCATATGGTCATCATCATGTCGTGTCATATCTTTGATTTAATGAAACGCCGAAACGGGACTTTTTGAGCATTTAGAATTTTAAAAGTTGTACCTGCTCAGTCCAAATAATCCTGTACATTATAAGTCCTTTGCAAAAGGTAGACAAACAAATGAACTGCAAGCTTTGGTAAATAAAATTATCTGTCGCGGTGGTGTGACACAAGCCAAAGTCATCAAATCAAAGTAAAGTGACTAAAGTCTCGACGACTCGAGAAGAGAGAATTGAATGGCCCATTATCATCACCATCACCATCAAAATCAAGAGAGAAGCTGCATCAACTAATCGAATTAATTAGCTTTAGCTGTGGTAGTGGTACTGAATCGAATCTTCTCTTTCTCACTCCTCTGCTATATAAACTACGTAAACACAAAACAGAGACTCTTGTCGGAATGACATCAAATCAAATGAAATCAAAGCCACAAAAGACTGGAGAGGAGTAAATGACACCTTTCACTTTATCTATCTGCTTTCACTCACCAAATCAAATCAAATCAACTTAGTCAAGTCAGAGAGTAAAACAACATAAGGAAACTTTTGGGGGAGACCATTAACATTACCATTAACAAGCAATAAAAATCCATTTGGGGCAATGCATAGAGAAGAGACATATAATTTTTATTCCCTTCTTTTACACCTTCCATGCATTTATGTAACCGAAAGTAAAAGTGTGAAGGAAAAAAGTGAGAGGGGAGAAGGAAACTGCGAAATGTCAGGGAAATGTTTAGGAGGAAATATTGAGATTTTTAATACCCCCTCACACATTACATTCCACACAATCTGATGAGAAAGTTGATTCTGCTACACTTTACTTTTTTATATACAAAATTGCAATGTTAACTTAACTTAGGTAAGCTAAACTATCCATCTATCTATGCAAAAGTGGAAGGAATGGAATGGATGGAGCGGTCAAGCAAGATTCAGAAGATGATTTATTACATACTTTGTGGTCTAGCATCTTCTTCTTGCTCGAGAATTTCTTGTAATTTCCACCCTCTGGCCAGTCACTACACGTATATCTAAAGTTTTATGTCAGAAGGATGACATATGGTGGTCAAAAAGTAAGAAGAAAAAAAAATCAAAAATGGAGTGCAGAATGGAGGAAGTGAAGAAGTAGATTCCTTCGTTCGTGGCTTCTGCATAGCTATAAATCTTAATCTTGACTACAAATCTAAAAAAATAAGTAAACTTTATTTTCTTCTCATGCATGTATGCATTCGCATGACATGATGAATTGGTTCTCTTCTTCTATTCTTTAGGGACAAGAAGAAGGACCATAGGCAGAAGAATCTAGAATGTAGCTTAAACAACAAATCAATTGTTTCTCTTAGGTGGCCTGGCCAATCCAATCGTGCGTTCGTTCGAGAGAGAGTGATTAATCAGAAAAGTTGTTGCAATAATTTAAGTAATTGCAGCAAGTATAGAGAGTCGATGATGATGATAAGATTGGCAACTTATGTTTAACCTCTCTTGGTGCAGAGACCAGTTTAGGTTTAGACACTTCGTTAGCGCGTGATTTATGGTGATGAATTGCTCAATCTTCAAAAGAAAAGAAGTGAACAAGAGCAAGCTTTTTGTGAACTTTGTGACTTGACAAAACAAATCGATGAAAGAGAGCCACCTGCGAAACTAAAATTTGAAATGTCCAAAATTTCTTTTTGCCGTCAAAATTGAATGAATGAATGATCCACTTGATTTTTCTATATTGCCTCCTGTCTGATTACTTTAACTAGTTTTAATTTAGTTATAGGCATTTATGATTGTTAAGCTAACGACAACTAAACTAAACTCGCTATATCAATCTCCCGATCTCAGATAGTTGATAAATAGAAAAATGATTAAGACATAAAAAAAAAGAGTTAATAAATACATAATATACAATATGCAAAACTTACTTTATGACTTCAGGTTTTTCTTTGAATATTATTATATCATCATCATCATTGAGTATCTATCTTATGTGCTATCGGGGGATAGGATTATCACGATTTCAGCAACCTCTGGACAATCCCCCATTAACCTTTCTACTCCTCCCTCTGAACAACTCAACTCCACAACGGCCACAGTTCATCTTAAAAACTAGACAAACCACAATTCTTCTTCTTTTAACAATTATAATGACCATAATGGATGGATGGAAGAGGCATTCCCATATGTGCCAAAGCTATAGAGCTACAAACTAATAATAATTGGCGTAATGAAAATTGGCTACAGTTGTAAAAAAATCAGAAGAAGAAACCATCGTACATCGTATCGTGTTGGGTTCATCGGTCCGCTGTGATTAAATTGTTAAGGTAAAAGTGGGCAAAATTTGTTAGACTTTGACATGGATAAGAAAACTGGAATGTTCTCTAAATTTCAAAAGTTAAATGCATCATCGGGAGCCACAGGAAAATTTTCCGATCAGTAAAAACACAGTAAAAGTGAATCATTTAATGCCTCATTTCATCACATTGTTAACTTCAACTTTATAAGTTTTTATTTGCTTACTTATTTTGATGTGAATAAAATGATATCCCTCTAATTTCACTCAACATCTTGTCTTTTGGCACCTTCCCCCTGGTTAAAGAGGCCGTAAAAAGTTTTATGTAATCGTAAACTTGGTCGTAACTAACGTCATCAAAGTCATGTCAAATCCCGTAAATGTGGGACTGGGGAAGACCACCAGTTGAATCAGTCAGTCGAAATGAAATGGTACAGATTTTTTTTTTGCAGAATTTGACGTCCGGTATATTTTTTTGAGTTTATTTTGCTTTAAAGCAGTTTATCAAGGGTGCTTTGCCAACCCACGCAAATTATTCAACTTTTGTTTCCATTAAAATTCTCATCTCAGACATTTTGTCATTTGAGAGAGGTGTCTCATAACTCTTGCTTCCTTTTGAAATGAATTATGGTCTTGACCAAGCAACTTTGACAGATCAACAAAGATAATAAAAGAATTCGTCACAAAAGAAGATGCATATTTATGCAAAAAGGTGACTTTGCAATTTGTCACTTAAACGTCAACCCAACCACCTTCTTCTGCAAGCTTTCGAAAATCTCTTCTTCTTCCCACTCACTTTTTTTTACAGGACTTGTTGTGCAACTTCTTTTCATCATCATCATATCACGAGGAGGAGGACAATCGATTACCCTTAAAAGAGTAGCTCGCTTACGCTCACTCATGCGACAAATATATTTTATAGATGCAGATGCAACCTTCGATTAGAAACAGACATGCCAAATAAATGCTTAATTGCAATAATTACAATCGCATAAATTTCAATCATCGTAACTCTTGACAGTCTCTCTCTACCTTATTTAGACAAAATGTGTGAGATACGAGATTCCATATAAAAAATAATCGATTCGCGTCAAAATTGGAAAAAGCATTTAGTCTAAGAGATTCTATATATTTTTGCAATTAATCACAAAATTATCATCGTGTCGTAGGAAGGCATGTATGCATAAAAGTGTATAGGAAGAAAGTTTTTGGGGGACAGAGAGAGAGCCGTCGTGGTTATTGAGGTGAGAATGATTAAATGCTGACAAGACCGAAAATGATTCACGACCCGGGTAGAATATACACACATGCATACACATTTCCGCATGTGAAATTTATTTTTGCATCACAAATAACTCTAGCCGAAAAAAGAGACTCGAGGAAAGATGAAAGCAAGAAGAAGAGGAATGTTTATGGAAGGTAAATGTGACAAGGACGCTTTTTTAACAAAATATTTTAACAGCGTCGATCCTCTACATTTTCGCAACTTCAACTCTTAAAGAGTCAAAACCAACCTTTTTTTATGGGTGAAATGAAATGAAATGCTGATCATTTTCTCCTGCTCTCCTGCAGCTGCCCTTTTGTTCTCCAAACAAAAGTGCAATGATGCACTCCACTCCTTTTTTATGAAGGGAATTGACATAAATATTCAATAGTCTCAAAGAGAGAGCATTAACGCTTAGTTTTTATATTTATTTATATTATTTGTTTTGTCTACTCAATGCAGGAGGGATAGGCAAGGTCGGTCAAGGCTGAATTGAATGAAACTATACACAAATGAAGCTAAAGGTGTCTCTCTCCTCATCTCGTCATAACATAACAATACTAATTACAATTACCATAAAATCACAATGGACACTTTACTTTATTTCTATTATTATTACCATCTCTTCTCCCTCTCCAAAAACCAAACTAGCCCCAACTAAGCTAGAGAGACAGTGTATAAAAAGTGGAACCGGCTTTACAACTTTGCTTAAGAGGTCAACAGACAAAGTCTAATTGTCTTTAGTATCAAAACAAAGAATTATATTGGCATCAAAATCCCTCCACAATTTTGCAACAAACCTTTTAATCAATAAAGTCCGGGCTCAAACAGGCTGTTTCCAAATAAATAAGAGAGGAATTATTATTGAGTCCTGAAGAAAATTAATTACTGAAAGGATTCTTCGAGAAGTTGAAGAAAGTAAACTTTTCTTGGAGACAAACTTCTTCTTCTTCAAACAGAAGGAGAAAGCAATAAGTCTGCTGACTGAGTGTCTACATACGAGTATATAGAAAGAACAAAACAACAGCAGCAGGACTGCTTTGAGTTCAATAAAGAACAAAGAAATTATCAGAGAAAAGTCAGAATCAGAAGACTGACAAAGTTTAATGCCAAAAGTTGTGAATATTTTCTTATTATTTAAAGGAATCAGATGTACAGCAGGAGACAGGATGTAAAGACTACCAAACCAAAAATGATTGAAAAACTGCAACATTTTGCTCAATGCAAAAGGATGTTTGTCTCCCCTTGAAAATATGATTCATTCTTTACTCGTACCCAGCCTGAACTCGAGTGAGTCAAGTCTAAATCGACACCCTAAAATGCTTTATGTGTTGTTGCACCGAATAACGCACTTTCCTACATCACTTTCACCCTCACTAATATCTAGATCTAGTCCAACGTTAAACAGCTTGGATCTGACAATCAGGCAACTCTGTAAGAGAGGGGTATCTGTGATGAATTGAATTGTGCATTTGTTTGTACGCACTTTTCCTTTTACCCTGGTTCGTTCCCTTTTGCTCACCCTATCGATACATTTGCCACAGTGCAAAGCTCTTTTGTTCCATGTGCATTTATTTTGCAGGAGCAGTGCAACTTTTGACTTAGTTCGAGTCTGATGCTTTGACAGTGAAGGTCTTAATAAACTTTATGAAATAATCAACTCAGTAAAATCATTATGGTCGCTAACCATAAGCAAGTCAATTCTACTTTTTTGTTGCCTTTGCTACATTTTACCTTCTGTATGTATGTATTTATATTTGGCACGTTGAGGATAAGGTGACAAGAATGTACTCTTGGTAATTAAGCAAAGGGTTGCACATGGTATGCAAATTATTTGCTTGTTTTTTGTAGAGGAACGTGACAAAAGATGTCATCAGAGACCCAATTGTCATGTCAATATATCTTAGGTAGACTGTGTAAGCAGTACAATTTTAGGTATTTATTTATGCTACTTAAATTACTAGTAAAGATGACGTTTGTGCCTTTGCAGAATGCATTTCAAAATTGACAAAATTGCACACCTTTTTAACCTGTATGAAAAAAGTTAGAACGTGGATTAAAAGTAGTGGCTTTGCTCACGAACAAAATGACTTAGGTACATGTCTACACATCAGGAATGAGTTATATGACCAGGATGACTTAGGTAATGTTCACTCAGACATAAAGACAAAGGAATTGATGACAATGGCAACTCTTTACCACTTTAATAATATATGACTGACTACGCAATAATAACGCTGAAAGAAAGACTGAATAAAATTAGCATTAATCGCCTTGAGACTGAAGGCTGCCAAACCATTTATCGAGTTGAGTTGTGTCCCCATTTCTATATTATTCACCAACCAAATGAGATTGACTTGTCAAAAAGTCACTCATAAGCAACAATAAATAAGGCAACAATTTAATTTAATTTTTGCCCACCTCAGATATCAGAGCGTCTTTTACATCAATTTGAAAAAGATTATGTGTGATTACTATAGAATTCACACTACTGGCTTACTATTTGAGACAATAATTAATTAAATGGAACATGTTTAAAGCGGTTGGTTTATTGCCCTCATTAATCGTCATTAAATGAAAGTTAATGTTAACTAATGCTCATTCATGATGACGTAAAGGGAAGCTTAGATCGTGTACTCGTAGGTATCCTGACCTTAAATTTGTAGGTACAAAAGGAAGGAAATAATTTTAAAAATCCATCCATTTTTTAAGATAGAAAATTGAAGCAGTACAAAACATATCTACTTTCCTGGAGCAGTGTGAACTGTCGTACATTTCTAATTTCAGTGAGCAAAATATATCGGCGTGAAATTTACTGCAGTATCTTTTGATCTTTGAAAGAAAGAGAAAACAATTTGTACTTTATTTTATTTCATTTCTCTCTCTCTCACACCCCATTTATTATTAATCTTCTTCTCTATTCATCCCTCAAAAGAAAACGTTTAGAAAGAAGGAACGTAGAGCAATAAATAGAAATCCATTACTTCCCATTGTTGAGGTGAAACTAATGGACCTGTGAAATGCTATTTGATTTGCTACATACGGACGTAACAACATCACACTTTGAGTCAATAATAACAGAAGAAAGCATCAGATATTTAGATAACCCCATTAAATATCCAACACTCTTCAGTAGTAGTTGCACCACTGACCATGCACTTGAATATAAAAAAGGCTTTTTTCTTTCTCCAACTCGACTCTGTATACACACACTCTTTACTTTTACTTTCTCCATTCACCACAGCCAACTACCGTAGCTTTAGCTTGGCTTGTAAGTAAGTGTGCGTGGATTTTATGTCTGGAGATTACGGCCCAAGTTATGGAGCTATAATATAATATAACCCTCTTGGGTCCGTTCCCCTCACTCTCTCTCTTCTCTACCCGGCAATTCGCGTGCAATTTTTCCCACTTAATGATGCACTTTTTCGCTCAACTGACTTCATTTAGGAGTGAGGAAAAGTGCAATGTCTTACTTATGCAATAGGAAACTCGGTTAAAGGCCAAAACTTGAGGGCGGGGAAAGTGAGACTGGGGACTTTCTCTAAAACCATTGCAACTTTATTACGACCTGTCAAAATATGAAATATCCTGTGGATATATGGAATGGACACAGTCCATCATTTTCCTCAACCTTTCCTCTCGGTCGGAGGTAGAGCTATAATCATCTAATTTCGTGTAGGAATTCAAAGCTCTGAAGAAGAAGCTAGTACTTTGATTTAAACCTGCAACATCCTACAACCAATCCCGGTTAATTGCTTCTTATTGCTTGCATGGATTAATTCAGCCATGCATGTTTTTGTTTTTCTTGAAGGAAGAGAGAGAAAAGAGAAAGAAAGAAAGTGGGAAGGACAGACTTTATGTCGCGTGGGCTCATTAGTGTATTGTGGCTTTATTAGTGTAATGAATGGGGAATGGATTGAGGTAATAAATCTCTTTAGAAATTACAACCTTCATCTATATATTTTTGTTCCTTCCTGGGATTCAGGCAGGATTCCATATCTCTCCCTCTTCTTCCTCGTCCACTCACTTTTATATTTTACTAGAGAAAGTCGGACCTGGAAAGTTGTGTAGACTTGATTTGACTTGACTTGACTAACTACCACCTTTAGTTTTACTTTTAGTTTTACCTACCTTTCCTTTACTATAGGGTCCAAACAAACCAAAACCATACTCACTTATTAATCCAATGCCTTTCTCTCTCTCTCTCTCTCAGCAAAAACCATTCATCTTCATAAATAAATTCCTCTTAAACCAACCTGCTACCTTTTCCTCTTTACTACTTTCCCAACAACAAACCCAGTCCAAGTCTAAGGAAGCTTAATAATCCTAATGAGAAAACATCCGATCGCTTTTAAGAAAAGAGAAAGTGTGGTGAACATTCTTCATCTTAGTAGTGGAGAAAGCAGTGTAACACAAGGCAGATAGATTTATGAGGGATGAGGATGAGTAATTGATACCCATAAATAAATCAATTTTTTCTCATCCTTCCTTTTTTGTTTTGTTATGGATTGGATTTCATTATGTAATACGATACGATACCACTTACCCTACTCGACATGACATGACACGACATGATTTGTCTTTTTGGTGGTAGATTTATTTGTGGTAATTTGAAATTACCTAAGTAGGAGTAGGACTGACCTGCAATGGCCATCCAAGGGTAGAAAGTATGATTTGCGGATTGTTGAAGTTGAGATGCAGCTTGTGAAGGAACAACGCCATTCTGCAGGTTACAAGTGGGATTCCACGAACTTAGAGATCGACTTGGACTTGAGGGTTCATGACCACCACCACCACCTCCACCTCCTCCTCCCCCTCCACTGCCAGGACCACCAGAGGACCCATAGCGACCGTCTGGGGTGCAAACGGTAGGTCGAACAGGAACTCCTCCACCACCTCCACCACTGCCCCCACTTCCAGCAGGGCCCCAGGAGCCGGCCGACCCACTTGAAGGGACCCCATGACTCCCAATCCCATCTTTCCCGTACCCATTTGACTGATCCTTTACCCCAAAGTCTAGTTTGTAGGCCCCACCCTCTCC
>JAQIWU010002545.1:0-11913 GCA_034696445.1 Isotomiella minor
GTGTAGAAAATCAGGCAAAAGCCAACCTAAGGCAAAAAATACAATCCAATTACGTGTGATTGCTTTCTCCTCAACGCTCTCTCTTTCTCTCAACTCTCAACACAAGATTTAGATTTAAATGTGGCACATTCACATTGATTTGATGCTAACTCGGTTAGCGTGGTAACCAACCAAGTTTGTTAAATTAAGGTTATTATTTCCACCACGGAGAAGGAAGGAAGGAAAGGAGAAAGCTTTCTCTCTCTCTCTACTTTATTTTTATTTTATTCCATTCCACTTCTTGATGTCAGTTAGTAAGTAATCTATTGTACACCGCCTTGCTCACTCATTCATTCACGTTTCGTTTTGTTACGTGAATTTATTCCTCTCCTCTCCCTCTTTTCCTTTACTTTACAAAGGTATTATGTTGCAATTGCTTTCTCCTCATTGTATTTATTGTCATCCATCCTCCATATCTCGTGTGTGTCTTCGCCTAACCAACCGATTTTCCTTTCACTGCCATACTTTTTTTCTCCTTCTTAGACAAATAAATAAATAAATAAATGAAGATGCCACACCACTAATACTATTAAG
Source organism: Isotomiella minor (assembly GCA_034696445.1). Classification (NCBI taxonomy): domain Eukaryota; kingdom Metazoa; phylum Arthropoda; class Collembola; order Entomobryomorpha; family Isotomidae; genus Isotomiella; species Isotomiella minor. The sequence continues at coordinate 574 of JAQIWU010002545.1, forward strand.
TAAAGGAGAGGACGGGGAAAGAAGAAGAAAAGCACCTCTATTCATTTCATCTCGTTGTCCCATTCTACTTACTTTCTTTCCTCCTCCTTTTTTGTCATACGGTTGGTTTGCTTTTCTCCTTTCCTTCCTTCCTTTCTTCGGCGTGGATTTGGATAGGCGAGGTTAACTTTCACTTCCACTTTTATAGTCGTCTGGTTACGTGTAATTTATTGCCGGGTGCCTTCCCTTCAAACAAATTTTGTAGAGCGACATGGGATGGCACGCTGCTTGCTTACTTACTCACTAACTGCTTTTTTCTATAGAGTACAATACAACAATTGCTTTCCCATTGTGTGTGTCGAAGGAAGGAAGGTAGGGCTATAGACCTAAGTGAAAGCAATGTATGTACTTGGACAGAATTGGAGAGACTTTGTATTTTATTTTATTTAAGGTTGCTGTAGTAATTCTACTTCGTCTCATCTAAATCTCAATCTCAGCTCGATCACCCACCCACCCGCCTCATGCCCTTTATTTTTATTGTCTAACACTTGAAGAAGGAAAGGAAACCAACTTTGTCTGAGTGAATTTCCTTCTTTCCTTAGTTAATGTGAGGAAGGGGGTTGGGATTTTATTGCAGTATTTCCAAGGGTAGGTGAGAAAGGGATTTTTCTTAACATTTGCAAAAATACTGACAGACTGGTTACCGTTTTCAGTACATCTTGGGAAGATATGATGATAAATTGCTTCACAGTCGAGTATTGACTTTTTCGTGGTCCATCTCTTTCTCCCACGTCGAGAATAAGATGACAGGTTGTTATTTATTCAAAGACTTAGTTTTTGGTGTGAGTGATGGATCTGTACGATACATAGCCTCATGGGATGATCGCCACAGTACAGAGGTCACCACTGCACTCTGACTTAAGTTCTGTATTGCATATTGTGGGTCTATAGTTTCTTCCATTTTCCATTTTTTTTATGATCAGCAAAGTTTTTGCAACAAATGTGAAAAGGAAGGAGGTAAAAGTGAAATGTTTCAACACCCTTAATACAAATTCGAAATAATTTTTATTTGAAGTCAGTTGAAGTCCACTTTCTTTCTTTCTTAGCCACTCTCGCAAAAGCATCTTACTTTCTAATCTAAAGGTGATGTTGACACACCTCAGCCAATTTGTTGGCTTTGATTTCTTCTTCGGAAGGAATAAATACACTTGGGTTCCTCTGATTCTTCGTCGTTCCTGATATTTATTGGTTTGATTGAATTAAATGGATGGAAAGAGGTGGATTTGGCCATAAGTTAGCTGAGAAAGACATCACATCAGCCAACCAACATCTTGAGAAAATCAGATTAGGTTGTTGAATTGAACTGACATAAAAAAGATAAGAAGAATGAATGAGTGGTGTGTGTTATTTTATCCAACCTAGACAAAAGAAAGGAAAGCAAAAATACATATCAGAAAAACAGGACTCTTTCGGAATTTGTCCTTTTGCCAAAAACTCTGTTCCTCTCTCTCTCTACTTTCCCACAACAAGGATGAATGATGGTCGGATTGAATTGATTCATTGTTTACTATAAATTAAAAGAAACAAGATTGCGTAGTATTTTTAAGGATTTTGTTTAAACAGGGAAATTTTTTAAGAAAAAGCAAAGATTTTTTCTAAGAAGAAATTGTATTGTCGTGGTCATCATTTTTCTCTCTCTCTCTCGTCATCCATTCATACCTTTAGAGTCTTCTTTAGAAAGAACACTTTTTTCCAGATCACTTCCTTTACTTTCACTTGGGGAAGGAAAAGCGACAGGGGCCGTTCTACTTTCACCACAATGTTGAGAAAGAGAGGAGAAAATCGTATGGAGAAATCTTTTAATACTTGAGCCGTCAGTTTGTCAGTTTAATTTTTTCCAATGAATGAATACACCCGGGGAAAGGAGGAAGGGAGGAGGATTATATATGATGAGAAAGTGGGCAGCACAAAACTTAACTTAACTCCATTCACTTATTGTAAATCTAAGTATCCTTTATTATTATTATTACACAAGGTTGGCTATGTTTGTTGCTGTTATGTGTTGGCAGAAGATACAATGGCTTTCCCTGACTTGGCTTTTATCCTCTTTCTCCGTATGCTACAGCTATGCCACCATTCAGTTAGTAAATATCATCCTGAAACACATTTTCCACCATTGCCCGCTTGATGGAACAAGAAAATACTTACAACAACAGTTTGTCTATACACGGTGGGTCTGACCAGTTTGGAGAAAGTAAAGGACCTGGCATCATCCCATCCCATCCCTTATGTCTTGCCTACTCATCCATCCAATTCAATTCAATTCTTCATCGCCAATGAAACGAAACTGGTCAGGGTGGACGAAAGCAAGCAACATACATTTTATACCAGATAAAAAAAAGGACACTGTGTTACACGTAACGTAGACTGTAAAAAAGTGGAAGAGGCTATGAAATAAATAAATGGGGCAAATTGCATTACCACATACACACCACTCCTCATCATCATAATGGTAGTAATAGCAATAATAATATTAAGTGGTGGTGGTGGTGGTGGTTGGTGAAAGAAATGGTAAATCTTAATGCTCTCTTATTGCTCTTGCCCAATATAATATAATATTGTAAAGAATGGGGGTGTAATGCGGTGTAATGTATGGCAGGAGAGAGAAGAGAGAAAGTACTTAGACAGATTCTGACTATAGCGAATATAGTGGATCATCTTTTATTTTCTTTGAACGCCCACTTGGATTTCTCCTGTCAGTTTGGTTTAGTTTACTACAGCTTACTTATTGTAAAGTAGGCAATTCATAATGGTTAATAGTTTGGTACTACATGCGCGATAATACTTTTATGGGAATTGAGACAGAGAAAGCAGGGATCGTACATCGGATGTTCTGTAATATAATACACGGGACATATGAAGTAGAAAGCAGGAGTTATTATGTTTTTTTACATTGAAAGAAAACAAGAGAAAGTGGTTTCACATTTCACAAGGTTTTTAGTTTGGCTTTTTGGTCCAATTCTATAAGAAAAATAAAAGCAATTCATTATCGAATTAAACATTACAAAAATTGTGGATAACGACACATCTGTGAAAAATTAATAACTTTTCCAATTTAAATTTTGGTGTAGAGATTTGACATTTGTAGCCCAAATGAAAGGCCTTTCTTTCCAGCTTCAAACTGTTTAATTTTAACACTATTTTTGTGACGTCACTACATTCCTAAAGAAATTTAAATTGACATTCATAAAAAGTCACAAATTAATGCCTTCGCCTTCTCCATTGCTAGACTCGTAACTCGCGAACATTTTTCATTTTCACCACCAGTGACAGTAACAGAAGGAGACAACATGAAGGAATGATGATAACATGAATTGTAAAGAAAGGATACACGGCGTGTTTAAAATTAATGTTTTATTAACTTCTGTGGGTGCTCTATGTCTGTACACTTTTTAATGCTTACCACATTATTGCATCTTAATGAATTGCATTAAGTCTTGTTCATTTTATTCAAATTCTCCTTGAATGAATTTGCATAAACCGGGCTGACAAACCATAAATTAGTCAGTGCATCAGCATCTACTACGTCTCTTGTCTTGACAAATGTACAAAAAGACTAAGCATGTTTTTTCTTGCAGTTCGATTTCTCTTTTACATTTTTGTAAAACTGGTCTTTTTTTGCTAACGGGCTTGTTTAATTTGTAGTGAACCAAAAAAAGAAAACTCGTTAGGTTGGTTAAATACCACTTTATTTACTCAAATGAAGTGACTTATACCAACTAAAAATACAGAACTGAATTTCCCTCATGGTCACACACACATGTTTCCCATTCTCATGCAGGAGGAAGGAAACAAGACTGGTTGGTAAATGCCATTTCTCTATCAGACGTGAGGAGATGTTGGGTATCGGTGTGTTTGATTAAATTAAAAAAGAAATTAGCTGTCAACCAGATCCTCGTAAAGTTGATGTTAAGTGCTAACATAACATCCAGAGATTAACACAAGATGGATAGAGGTAACGTTTCTTCTTGGGTCGGCCTAAATGTCAGAAAGGTATTTTTATTTTATTTTATTCTTTTCCCAGTTCAATTTTAAAATAGAGCATACATTCTATTTGTGAGACAAGACGCGGTGCGGGGACAAATCAAACCGAAGCTTCTTTCCAAGAAAAAGAAGAGAATAGGCCACGATAATTTACAGAAGTAAAAGTAAATTTAGCCCTGGCCCAACTTTCTTCATCAGACCGACAACGTCGCTTACTTTGGTTAGGTTGGTGGTGGGTGTAATAATAATGTAATGTAACGTAATGCAATGTAGTGTAATGTAATTCACTCTCTCCTCTCTTTTAGTGCGTATGTGGAAGCCAGGTCTAAAATTCGAAGCCATTAAGTCTCCTTCTGTCTCAACTTGACTTAACAATACCGTGGAATAGATAGATACAGCAGGGGCCAAGAAGACAGAAAGAAAGAAAGAGAGAAAGGAGAGAGAAAGTAATAATTGTTGAATCCTGCCTCGGTCTCTTCTCATGTTGTCTTTGTATTAGATCCCATTGTACTCTTTGAAATTGTATCATTCTCTTGGAGTGCAATTACATTCCCTCTTCTCTCGGTTCGAGAGAGAGAGAGCAAAAGTGAAAGAGGCGAAGGAAGGGGAAAGTAGGAAGGACTGAGGTGGAATTTAGGGGATAAAAACAAGGAAGGTTCATTAAAAGAATTTAAAGGGAATTAAGGCCAGAAAAGAATGCATGGAAAGAGAGAAAGTGACAGCGGATCAACTTTTATGATGTTCAGTATTAATTGCGCACCTCTCCTATAGACTCACAGAAAGAACCAGGCTCCTTCCTACATATAATCCAGGGAAATTGCCCCTTTCTCCTTGACTTGTCCTGACTCTCGACTTTCTCTCCTAAGTAGGTATAAATATTCCTCTCCATTAAATCAAGTAATCTTTAACTGCAGAGGAGGAGAATATTCCCTCTTCTCTTTACCTCATCAGCAGCCATTGTTTCATTCTGTAGTAGGAAAGTAATTTTTATTCACGGACCCTACATTATTAGAGACCACAGAAAGAAGAGTCTAATGGGTCCTTTGCAGTGATACTTTACTTTCCTGCAAGATAAATTTGAGCCCAATTCTGTAGTCTCTCTTCCTTTTCCACAAAAAAGTGAAGTGACAGAGGTTATCATCTCATCTGATCTTATCATCATGTGTCATCGCGGAAGAAAAGCAGAGTGAAAGATGAATAAAAGAAGAAAGGTTAATAAAGTTTTCCTTATATATACATACAAAAAGATAACATTGTATTGGGGGACTTGAATAGAAGAAAGAGAAAGTAAAGTGGAGAGAGTGAGAAGATAGACAAGAGTGACATTAGACAGGTTATGAAATTCCTGATGTAAACAACAAGACTGACTGACTGCCTCCTCTCTTCACAACATAAATAACGCACATCCAATAAAAATATAGTTTACATGAAATCTCATTCCATCATCCCACACACAGAGCATATCTATCTAGCAGCATTTATTTCTTGGAGAGAAAAGACAGAAAAGGAAAAGGGAAAGTCAAAAAGTGATGTACCAAAACAAGATTTCCGACTATGAGATGAGTCTTCTTAAAGTGGTTATACAAAGCAAAGAGTCAGTTTTCGGGAGATGACATGACAAGCAACTTATAAAAACCAAATAAATCAAAAAAGTGGATGAACTGCCTTTCACCCATTCATTCATTCATTTCTCTTTTCCATTTATTCATTCACTATTACTACGTATGCATCGGCATAAAGTCAAACAAGAGAGAGAGAGAGAGATCTGTCAAAAAATAAAAAGCAATAAAAAAATCTTCCGTCGCATCCTAACTGACATTGTGAACTATTTCGGAGTTGATTGATGGATGTCTTTGTGATAATGGTTGTTGGGCATTGACAGAATAGAATCAGTCAAAACAATTGATGATGATTGACAAAATTGGCACCGGAAACCTATAAAAAAAATAAGACGGTTGTTTGACTTGGATGCCCGAAAAAAAATTTACACGCTTTAATGTAAACTACAGTTCGTTTGGAAATGGTTCTTCCTTTTTCAATTAAACCTTTTATTTTATTTTACGAATTCTTCTCCTGCCAGATGCAGGCTGACAGGAGCAATTTGCTATCTCCTTCTGTTACATTTCAGTTGGTAGGAGGGATGATGATGATAATGATGATGAGGGATATAATTTTTTCACTTTCCTTTTTCCTTTCCTTTCTCCAACCAAAGACGGAATAATAAATTCTTGAGAGAGGTGCTATGCTGCTGTTCCTTTCTGAGGTATTGTAGAGTCACTTTTTCTTTTTTCTCACTCCTCTCTCTCTCTTGATGAGCATCTCATCACGTTTATGGTGATTGTGATGGTGATGGAGTGATGATGAAATGAAATGATGAAAGGAAGGACAAAAAGTATGAAAGAATGATGGCAAGGGACGACTGTTGTGAGAGTGTGTTCCTTTCCTCGACAGGAAAAAATTAGGGGGTGACATTCTTTAGATGTTGGATTGGACGTGAAGGGAAATAATAATTATTTTGTACATTGTGTTTTGTCTCCTACTAACTACCAACAACACAGGAGAAAGTATACCGACCTCTCTCTGTTTCCGTCACCCTCATAAGAATAATTTAATTACTTGAACGGCCTCGTCAGAAGACAGGCCACGAAAAAAAGGCAAAAGCTGCAAGGCTTGACTTGACTTGACTGACTGGATTTTTTTCTTCTCTGTTTTAATTACACGGGGAAAGACCTAACTGATTGTGAGGAGAGGCGGAAGGGAAAGGAAAAAGAAAAAAGAGAGACATTTGTCTCTCGACTTGCAATTAACCATATAACAACGTGGAAAGGAAGGAAAGGAGAAAGCGGAATTATAAAAGAAATTACACTTTTTACAAGCGAATGAGTGGGACAAACTACCAAACAACATGTTTTTATATATAAATTGTCTACCTACGACACGACGCTTTTTTGTGTAATGGAGTTTGTTCGTGTAGTGTGCCATTCCCATCCATTTGTTCTTTAACTGACAAATAAATTGTATACTTTCAAGAATTTTTCTTTTTCTAATTGCCATTTACAAGATAAGATAGGAGAGAGGGTCGTCGTGTCGGATGCCATGTCATATGTCTTTTGTCTCTCGCATTCGTTCTTCTCTCTGACTTCTCATTTTTTTCCTTTTGAGCCAACAAAAAAGATTTATATGAAATGATACTTTGTTTCACAAATAATTCAATAAACAGAGGACAGGATTTTCATACACATAAGTGAGCAGTAGCAAAAGTAAAGTAAAGTTGACCTCGGCCTGGAGAAAGCATTCATTTGTGTTTGTGTTGTTGGCATACAATTACGGTTTGCAAGGAGAGGAAGGGAAATCCTGTCCACCTCCAGAGAAAGAGAGATCGTGTAGAAGTAGAAGTGAAGAGGAAGATTGGTGTGCCTTTTAGAGAATTAAATGTAGTTGAATAAAATACTTTCTCCTTGCCCAAATTTGATTTCTTTGGGCAGAGGCATACACTCCTTTAAGTTGCTCATCCAATGGCTCTATTCATTCATTCCGCTTTCTTTAGGTTGGATGACTTTCTGGCTGGCTCGATCCTCTCTCTTCACTTGCAGTTGAGTTGCTTATTTCATTTCATTTCAATCCGTTATTCCCTCTTCTTCTTCCTTCTAAAACCGCACTCTTGATTCTTCGTCTCTCATCTCTGCTCCCTGCCTGGACCAAATGCAAATGCAAATGGGGATTCCAATTAAAAGTAGCAAAGTGCCCAAGAAGAAGAAGAAGAAGACATCATTTGTATGCAAGTGAAAGTTTTCCTGCATTTATAAAAAGCCAAAAGCAGAGAGACTGTAGCCGTTTTCTTTCTCTCTCTCAAATTCCACCCCATATCCAGTCCAAAGCAGATACATATTATCATTATATTATTGCCAAGCGTTGTTTTAGGTTATATAGTTTGTGTTTTGTTGGTATTCCTTTTCAAGATTAGATGGGTATCATCTACATATCCTCTAAATCTTGATCTGGACCTGAATCTGATCCTTGATGCCAAGAAAGAAAAGTGAGTTAGCAGAAGCAGCTTTAATGCCTAGGATAGAAGCTGAAAACACGTTGTGAAAGTATAGAAATGTGAAACAAACATCTTATCTATAGTCGACTACGGTTAATTTTGCACAGCTAATACATACATTAAACGCGTTCAATGTTTCATGGACATTGAAACATGACAAATTTTCTTATCTTTGCAATAATTCATACAAATTCACCTTCCTCTGCCACAATTGGCACTTGGATTTGGTTCAATTCATTTTCAATGGGGAAAGGGAGATGGAATTGGTTGACAATTAGTTTCTCATTTTCCATGAATAATTCCGCGCTGAATACCTACGTTAATCTGGTCAGTGAAAGTTGACTTATTGTGGCTTGGATTCCTCCATTCTGTCCTTTATCCTCTCCCGTGTGTAAACAGAGGATTGAGATGAGATTGGATTGAATTGAATTGGAGAGCAGAGGAGAAAGTGATTAAGTAACTATTTACTGTTTCTAAATAAGGCACCTTACCACCACATCCACCACTTCCTTTCATCTTCAACACCTTCACGACGAGGAAAGTCAATTCAATTCAATCCATACAAAGTCCACGGTGTGTACTTTTCCTTTACCTCTATATCGTCCATCCAATCCATCACTTTCCTCCTCAAGGTATTGCATGTCACCGTCTGAATCTCAATTTCCGTCCAGCCCATTCTGTAAAAAAACTTTCTCTCTTTATTGAACTTTGCTGTGTGACAATTCAATTCATCCATATGTCCTGCTTCCTTTCGTCAATCTCAATCCACTCTCCTTTTCCACCTACTTATTTTATGTGTGTTTGTGGAAGCACTTTCTTTCAAGTTTTTGTATGTCCCAAAAAACACGGGCAGAATTAGATTGGATGGACACAGACAATAATGATAAAAGGGAGGGTGTCGGTGTGGGAGAATAATAGAACGGTGGTGTTATAACAAGGCATTAAGGTGGCATTAGTTTACTTACTTTCCCTCTGCTTTCACTTTTGCTTTTACTCTTCTTCTTCACGTGGAATGAAAATCTCTCTTTATTTAGCCCTTGTTGTTATTGTACTTTGCTTTACTTTACTACTGCTACACTCACTCTGTCGTATGAATTGAAGTGGCTTTGTGGTGAACGATGCTAAGGAGAAAGCAGTGGTGAGGTGAAGAAAGTGAGTCAAAGCTCCTGTAGGTATAAAGAAGAAGGGGACGGTTTGGCTTTTACTTTGATTCTTTGTTACAAATGGATGCCTTTTCTTTCTTCAGGTGGCTTCGGCTGGCTTTCATTTCGTCACACTCCACTCCTCCGGTAAATCCTTTGACAAAGAAAAAGTTAATGGAATTTTCTTTCCTTCGGGGCGGTAGTTGATGTATACGAGTACATGCACACATATATAGATGCAGAGGTGAAAGTTATATGATTGCTTGCGACCGAGAAATAAACTATTTATTTTATAAATCATTTTTAAATTTCTTGGGCGTCGAATTTCTGGAAGTGACGATAAGCTATGCTTCTCCACCTTCCATAATTGGTGGCGGTATTAAATTTTTTTAATCGCCTTTCGTCCTGAAAATGGAAGCGTGGTGGTGTGTTTCATTTCTCTTTTATACTTTCTTCGAGCTTAGTTATGATAATGGAAGAAGCGGTAGACGAGAATAATGGAGAGCTAAGAATGAATGAGATGAAATTAAGTTTTGAGCACTTTTACTCTTACTTATTTTCACTCTCACCACCTCGATTCTATTTAGAAAGTGTGAAATTAAATCCCGTCTAACCCAACACCTTTCTCCTTCTCTCTCTCCTTTTCCGATTGTTAATTTATATTAAGTGTTCATTGTGCTTTCTTTTACAAAAAGAGAAGAGACGGGCTTAAATGGAGTGACTCAAATTCGAATGATGATGAATTTTCTTTTCTCAGAGATTCGAGAAATTGAATGAAGAAAAAGAGTATTTTCTTTACAATTTGAGATACAGCATTGATTTGAATTTTACGGTTTAAGGTGTGTGAATCACTCCAATTCTCACTAACGACACAAAGTAAACAACTCCACCACAATTGACCTCATCTTTTTCACCTTTTTTGTACAGTTTCCATTTTTCTAAGAAAGAGAGTCTGTTTTCTTTTAGCTCATTTATGTACATCCTTTACGATCGTTTCAGTCTGTAATTGGTGACTAAACCAAAGATGAAAGAGATCTTTGTAACCTGGCCCTGATTGGCTGTAAAGGTTTAAATTTTTATGGCTCCCTTTACTTCTTTTTCCACCTTGTATACCTTCTTCATTGTCCATTTTGTTCACATTATTATTATGAGTGTATTTTCTTTTACCTATTGTATCCCTCTTTCTACACCTTTGTCCTCTCATCTTCTGTCACACAGCAGGAGGCAGGAAGGCAACCTGAGAAAGCCCCATGCCAGATGTAGAAGATGAATGAGTTTATAACATCTTCTTCTCAACTTCTCTCTCCTTTTGTTTAATTCAAGGTATTAAATAAATAAATGAGTCACCTAGTCGGTTGATGGGAGGAGTAACTTTTCAAAAAAGGCTTTGAGTCTTCAATTTTAATTTAGTTAATGCCTGGCTTTAAAGACTATGAGGAAAAGATAAAAGTGTAAAATCTTGTTATTTTTTTACACAAGATTTTAGTTTTTGTGTTCTCATCTCCATGGGAAAATGTCGGTCTCTTTTGAAGAATTATGTTTTCAAGTTGAGTCAGGAAGAGAGTTAAAGTTGTAGGCGTCTGGAAAAGGTAGAAGTGAAGAAATAAAAACAAAAGAGATGAGAGGTGAAGATATCCTTTTTTTGAAGGGTTTCGACGCCAGGGCGAGGATTTTTATGTCTGAATTTTTAACAGATCAGATAGTTTAGTGAGGTTGTCCTTGAAATTGAAATGTACTTATCAATTTTTATATCCCCGTTGTCTTATCAATTTACCCCACCTTGCAATCCATCAGTCATTTCCACGGAATTATTTATTTTCTTTAGACTTATTTACAAAAGTTTTTATCGAGATTTTGAGGTCAGCCTTTACATAAACAAATGAAATAAAATAATGACGTCTTTTTCTTCTGTTTCCCTTTGAAGATTGAACCCATTTCATTATCTTGGCAGACAATTATTATTCCTTCCTGCCCAGGTTGTTGGTGTTGCACATGTGAACGTGGAATGTTCACGAACAAACAAAAGGTTTTAAAGACGAAATGGCTTTCATCAATTATCTTTCTGTTTTATTATTACGGTGGGTTTAATGGTTTTACTTTACGGTAAAAAAAGAAAAGTTACACCATAAG